>JABUQX010112816.1:10000-30000 GCA_015478945.1 Trachelipus rathkii | reverse complement strand
AGTTACTTCATCTTCTCATTTTCACCCTCATTCTTCATCTTCATTTCCCCCCTTCTTCCCTTTTCATTTCTTTCATCCATCATTCATATCCCCATTTATAAAGGGATATAAATGCAAGCAAATTTTTATAAAGGAATATAAATGCAAGAAAATATTTATAAAGGAATATAAATGCAAGCAAAATTTTCTGAATAGTTGAATAGTGTCAAAGAGATTTTTTTATAACATTTACGTATATATATATATTATTTTTATTTTTCATTTTTATTAAGTATTTATACCATTTTTATTTTTATAAATCATTATTTTTTTTGATATTTGTGGATATACATATGTATACATATGTATATTCAGGGGAAATCCCTTAAAACATACTTAGATAGGGTTGTACAAAGAAAGTAAAAGAGAAGATTAAATAAAGCATTAGTCAATTTATATTAATTGTTTTGAGTCTTATTAGCCCGCTGGTGGTCATCCGAGTAAGTTGAAAATAACAAAGGTGTTTGGCCATTCGGTGAGTAACGATCAATCCTCATGCTACTATTTAAAATTGACTATATCTGTAATACTGAAACATCTTGACTATATCCGAAGTCTTGTAGAGAACAAATATTTTAGCGCTTTTATTTTTATAGGAATTAACACCAGAAGTGGACGTTGAAGGAAAGTAAAGATAGAAAGGTATCGGAAAGACCAACTTTCAAATAAGACAAGAAAAAACACAAACGGGCCGAACCAAAAGCGAAGTAAAGAGAGGAGAGTAACTATTCAAGAATATTTAGATAAGAAAGAAATATACGATCATTAACGAAATCAGGTAAAGAAAGAGCAGAGTACTTAGCAGAGCAACGATAAAAACGAAATTTCCACTGCGCAATTTAATTACATATAGTCATCTTTATTTCCCACAGCACAAGGAAGATCGCGCAGACTTCGAGGAGCGACATCGACTCCCAGGGCTGGGCTCTTCCAGAAGATTGTAGAACTCCACCCCGATTGAAGGCTGGTGAGTAAAACAATTTATCTATTGTGGTGGGAACGAAAACCTACCACATAAAGTGGTAGCAGAGCGTAGTTGTTCTGCTGAGGAGAAGACTAGCTCTGCCGCTGAGTGTAGATAAAAGCTCAGCCGCCACTGTCATCAACAACAGACGTCAGCATGACGACGGACGGTATGAATGATTTGGTGGATGGAGACAAGTCAGGGAAGACTGAAGGAGGATATACTCCATCGAATGATGATGTTCAACCACCCAACCGAAATGAGAACCAAAATAGTCAGAATGGAGTCCCGGGTCTTGCAATGGTAACAGTGGATTCTAAATTCCTGCAGGACATTCTCAAACAGAATAGCGAAATGATGGACAAAATGACCACGTTGATGGCCTCAATGGGGGTCGACAGAAAGCCAAAGAAGGTGATACCACCAGGAAAATTTAGATTGGAGACAGGTGAGACCATGGTCCAATTCCTTGATAGATTCGAACATTACTGTGAGACACAGTATCCTGGATCAGCAGAGGGTATGGTTGCGTTGTTGGGGAGTCACCTTCAGGGCTCTGCCTTGGAAGCTTATAACGTTGTGGCATCAACATCGGCCGAATATGGATTAGTAAAATCCCAACTCTTGCAGTGGTTCAGGGAACAATTGAAGAAAAAGACCAACACTGAGCCCGCTGAGTTTAATAAAGCTAAAATGCAAGATGGTGAAGATGTTCCACTCTTTGCTTTGCGATTGCTGGGGTTGGCACAAAGAGCGTTCCCTGGAAATGAAGTAAGAAAAATGCCCATCGTCAGAGAAAAGTTAATGGATAGTGTGCCAGAGACTGTTAAGATCAGGGTTGAAGACTCGTTGATGGGAGTAGAAATTACTCAGGGTTTTAGGATTCCCTGGGAACAATTGGTGATTATGGTTGACAAAGTCTATAGGGGACAAGCCAGAAAAGAAAATCAGGTAGTGGAAGTCGTAGACTTAACAAAGTCATTGCAAATGTCAGCCATTTCTTCGCCAATCCAACAAGCGCCCCACACATATGGTAATTATGAAGGAATGTGTTGTTGTAGGAGAACCCAAATGCAATCGTCGCCCCAGGCTGAGGGATATTCGGGAAGTTACCAGACTGCTGCCGTGGTTCCCAGAGATGTACCTCAAAGAACCACTACTAACAATTATCCACCACCAAGATATGGTCAACAGGCAGGAAACATTCCATCGAGAGAATTTAGAAATGGACAAAGATCAGGTCAAGGCTATCAACAGCGAAACAACAATAATGGTTCATCAGTTCCCATCTGCAGTCATTGCAGAAAGAGGGGTCACACCATGAGTGATTGTTGGACTCGGCCCTTGTGCATGTATTGTGGCAAGAGAGGCCATTTGATTGAGGAATGTTATTTGGAGCAAAACCGGTGTTTGAGATGCAAGGAAGTAGGTCACCAGGTAGGAAATTGCCCAAATAGGGGAGGACAAACTGCGAAACCCCAAATAACGTGTCCCTATTGCCAAGGGGATCATTTAGGTAAGGACTGTACACAGCGTTCGGGAAACGAAGGGTCTCTGGCATGGAAGGCTTCATGTCAGAAGCAACAGCAACCAGGCAACCACCACAGCAAAGTAATAACGAATGAAAGGGACCCATGGGGAATCACTACTGAGGAGGAGGATCCTGGAGAGTCACGGAAAAATCCTCACAACCACTATTGTTATCCAGCAACATCGTATCCAGTATCCCCAGTGCCAAGGGCGGAAGGTTCCCCAGAATTGACATCAACAGAGCCAGAATCACCAGTGACTGCGACCTGCACCATAGAAAATGACGAGGTAAAACAAATAGAAATATCGGTTAGAGTAGATCAACCTATTAGATTAGAAACTAATACTGAGAGAAGAGAATCTCCACCGGAAAAAGAAATAGAGAAAAAGAATGAACCAGAAGAGTGGCCCCCAGAAACCATCATCAGATATCATATTATAAAAGCTCCAGAGAAGACCCTTATTTTGCAAGTGACGCTCGTGGATCAACCACCAATGGAACCGATTATCGCATTTGTAGACACAGGAGCTGAGGTAAGTTTAATATCGGCGGGTTGTTTTCATTTATTAGATAAGAACGTAAGTCCAATTTTTCCCACCGCGTTTAGAGGGGTTACTGGGATAGGTAATGTTAGGTTTCCCGTATTAGGAGAAGTTACAATTGCCCTAAGATTGTCCACTAATTATGTCTTGAAGCCGAGTCGCTTTGTTGTGGTCCCAGACCAACTAACTGAGTATGATCTAGTTTTGGGGTATGATATTTTAAAGCAAGAACATTGAACTTTGCCGGATTTGTACCCATAAGGGAATTAGTCATCAGACGTGGAAATTATGTGCAAACCGTAGCAGTGGACATGAGACAGGGATTGCCCAGGGAAGAAACCTGTGCATTAGTTGAGGCGGTAAATTTAGAACCAAAGAGTTGTATGATAGTCGAAGTGGAGAGACAAGGAAAAAGACTACTGAAGCAACCTGTCGTGGTGGAAGCATGGCAAGGATTGCCCAAAACAGTAAAATTAGAACATATGTTGATGGATTTTTCTGGCGATAGAGCTTTAGTGATTTTACAAAATGATAGTGACCAAACAAGGCGGTTAAAGAAAGGATCAATTGTAGGTAGGATAGAGGAAGTTACAGTGGAGGATCCCACTGTCAATGTAGTAGAGTTGGATGAGCAGAGTCCTAACGAATATATGGAATGGAATCCTGAAAATTTGAGCAAAGCATTTAGGTTAGATGAGGCAGAAATAACAACAGAACAAAGAGAACAGGTAATTAGGTTATTAGAACGGTATCCTTCTGTCTCGAGTTTAGGAGATTCTGATGTGGGCTGCACCAATGTTATCAAACATAAAATCGAAACATTGACTGAGGATCCGGTGCAAGTGCCAGTCAGACGGTTACAAGGCCCTATGCTTAGAGAAATCGAGGCAGATTGTAAAAAGCTGGAGGACGAAGGAATCATCCAAAGGAGCAAATCCCCATATTCAGCCCCAGTAGTTCCAATCAGAAAGAAAGATGGGTCGATCAGACTATGTATTGATTATCGGGAGTTAAATAAAATCACAAAGGGAGATAGCTTTCCTATCCCAAATCTGATCGACATGTTGTTCAGTTTAAAGGGTATGAAGTTCTTTACAACGATAGATTTAATCAAAGGATATTATCAGGTTGAGATGGAAGAAACCAGCATTGAGAAGACTGCTTTTACGACTCCCTTGTCACATTGGGAGTTTTTACGAATGCCGTTCGGGGTGAAAAACGGCCCTGCAACGTTTCAACGCGGGATGAGATATGCCTTGGCACATATACCTTGGAATGAGTGCATGGTATATTTGGATGATGTCCTGATTGTAAGTGAAACCTTCGAAGAGCATCTGGAAATATTGGAAAAAGTTCTATCTGCTTTTGAAGAAACTGGCTTTAAAATCAAACCGGCCAAGACTTTCCTTCTCCGAAAAGAAGTACAATATTTAGGACACCGAGTATCCGAACATGGAATGGTTCCTTTAGAGAATAACTTACAAGGTATTATGCAATTTCCCGTACCGACCACCGTTCGTAAATTGAGGCAATTTCTGGGAATGGTCAACTTCTATAGGCGCCATATAGCGCACTGCTCAGAAATTGCGAAACCCCTTTTTGCATTATTAAGTAATAAGACACTGAAATGGACCGAGCCCTGTCAGAAAGCGTTTGAGGCATTAAAGGAAGCACTTACATCGCCACAGATCCTGTCGTACCCAGATCGTACAGAGAAAGCAGCACCCTTGTTATTATATGTGGATGCCTCTGATGTTCAGGCAGGGGCGGTCTCGCCACAGACACAATCTGGTTGAAGAAGTCCTAATTGCCTTTTATTTCCCCACATTCAATAAGGCGAACAACGCTTGCAGTACTACGGAAAAAGACGGTAGCTGCTATACGCATGGGCTGTGAGGGCATCTAAAACCTTTCCTATATGGGGAAATAAGAGTGGGGTCATCTTTACCTGACCATACAGCCACTTTATATTTGCACAGTGATGCCATTTGTGAATGCTCGGCGGAGCTCGCACGCTCGACGAACATTAACGATATGATATGAGTCTGCGTATATTCCAGGTAAAGAAAACGTCGTGGCTGACGCTTTATCAAGATCTCCTGTAGGAGAAACATTCGAAGAGTATGAAGCATTGCTAGTAGACGCCATCCCTGGGGGGTTTTCAGAAATTAAGATTCCTGGAGGAGGAGATTCGCTTTTCCAGGCTTTTTCGGTGGGGTTGTATGGGTCGATGGAACATCATTTAAAAGTAAGACAGGAGGTTGCAAAGGAGTTATTGGAAAATAGGAATGCATATGGGTTACCCGCGGGGAAAGAATCTAGGCAAATAACAAAAAGATTACAGTTAATGAAACAGGCGGGTCAATTTCCAATAACTCAAGCCATATTGGCATTTACGAAATTGTATAAAGTACAAGTCTGGATGTATTATGGGGATACAAAACCCTTAAAATTTGGATTAGATACAGAGAAAAGTATTTTTCATCTTTTGTGCCGTGGAGGAGTCCATTACAATCTCCTAGTGGGCCTTCCAATGCAGCCGCTAAATAAAGAGGAAGAAGTGATCAGTGCTAACGTGGTAACATCCGAAAAATTTGAGGAAAGGATTTTGTTGGATGAGTCAATGGAGGAGGAAGGCAAAGTTGTGAGAATATCACCCACAGTTGACAAAGAGGTTCCCCTGGTTAACCAAAACACCGGTGGGGAGGTAGAGACCGAGATACCGGATGATCCAAAAATTCATCATATCATAATCGATTCAGATAACATAATAGATCCTTTGGAAATCGAGCACGATGATATTGGAAAGATGCAAAAATCTGATTATACGTTGAGACGATTAAAGAATGCCATCGTAAGAAAATTGCCGTTTAATGGTCCATTACAACCATTTGCTCGCGTAAGTAAATATATATTTTTTATATAAATGATCGTTTATATAGAGAGTTCTCTACGGGAGAATTTGCTCTCATTGTCCCCAAAACTTATTTAACTGAGGTAGCTATTAAAGCTCATTGGATGTTTGCACACATCGGGAAACATAAATTGCATTCTCTATTAATAAACTGGGTATGGCACCCAAAGATAACTACTATCTGTAATGACATCACTACCACCTGTAGTAAGTGTCAAGCTTGTAAGATCTCAAACATTCTCTATGTACCGCCCACTCTTAAGATCGTAACTTCCAGACCATTTGAATTGGTAGCAATGGATTTGATCCAATTCGGCCGTGTTCTACCAGGCAGGAAACAATTATGCACTTGAAGTGATGGTCGGCATCCGATCTCACCGAAGTGGGTGGCTGCTGTTTCCCATAAAAAACAAACAAAGTATGCGAATGTCGGCAAATGCATTCCAAACACAGAATACTGCGATTTTTCGGCCAGAGAAAGTTGCTACCCCTCGGTCAGGTCGGACTTAGATTTTGGCTTAGTGTATAATCTAGGTAGCCGACATACTGTGTATGACGCCTGAGCTTCGAGGAGACTTCACCCTCTGAGAATAGACTGATAATCCATCATACAAATTTATAAATCATTTGTATCTTATTCATACACTACTTTCTCCTTCCTAGTATACATCTCCTAGAAATCTCTTCTCACCCCGCTGGCGCGGGTTTCCGATGATCCCTGGGTAAAGATCGCCTTGACCCTGAGGCTCCACATCATCTTTGTTATAGAAATTGTCCAAGGTAAGAATGGTAGTCCCTCCCATAAATATGTAAAGGTCGGCCATGTATGTGATCGTCAGCTCCTTCCTCTGTTTTTCACAGGTCGCGTCGTGTTCGTCTTGGTGTCGCTTAATTCGTGTGTCATCGTAGCTATCCACTTGTCTGATATTACCTCGCGACACGCCACGCACATTTTTCGCATTTTGCTGACGTCGCTTCGTGTAATCACTCTCCAGTACTTCGTGCTGACGAGTATGCGCTCTCAGCTGATGTAACTCCTTCGGTATACATCGGATGACTGGGAGGCTTCCGCTCTGGTTGTATTACTCTGTATGGTAGGGTTAGGGAGACTGCCTCTTTCCGCGTTGTTTGGATGCGATTATGTTTCTCGATCCTGTTTTCCGTAGCCTGTTTCGTTCCTGTGTTCGCCCCAAGTCTGACCTCCATCCCTTATAGGTGTGTTAGCGCCCTTTTTAAGAAGGCTCATCCTCCCTTGCGTAAATCATTACCGAAAAATACACACCGCTTGATCCGCTAAGTATCATGGGCCTATGAAATTATAAAAGGTAAATGACAATCATGTCACATATGTGTTACATCTCCGGAGGATGGAAGGCAATATAAGGCTCATCATCAGACATCGTTGCGACCATCGCGAAAATGCCTGCTGAGTATTTAAAGCGAAATAATCCATATTTGCAAGATATGGCAGGGTAAGGGAACAGCGGACTATAGAGCGAAAAGGAAAATTGGAAGAAGGTCTTCGAAACAGGAGAATAGACATTGAACCGGTTAGAACCGAGTAGAGTTAGAGTGGGAAGATGATGACAGTGATGACGAGGACTCTTTCGAGGGGTTCACCATTGATGACCGAATATTAAGTGAGGTTAAACAAAGTTTTGTGGGATTAATACAAGAACAGCAAAGGATTAACTTGGAATTGGAAAAGATAATTGAAAGAGAAAAGGAAAACGGATCACACGGAGATTTGAGTAATGTAGTAAAATCAGCTGAAGAAGAAGAAGTCAATGAATATTTACAATGGGATGCATCTGATTTGATAGAAGAGGCATTTTATCGTTGGGAGTCATTGCAAGCTCCACCGGAGGATTTTAGGGAATCCTTACCAAATAATAAAGTGTTTGAAGAATGTATTCAGGCATATTCTACCCCAGTAGTGGGGTTGCCTATTTTTGAAGAAGTAGAAACGGAAAATTATGTAAATATAGAACAGGATGGACAGAGAGAAAACTCTCCTGCTGACGATTTGTCATTCGAAGGGTTCGACGGTATTAATGACTTATGTAGAAATAGATTAGCTGAATTGAAATCACAAAGAACGGAAGGTGAGCGTCCATATACTCGATCGAGAGGGGTATGTCAAGACTTACCGTTAGTCTTCCCGTATATGATAGAGCGAAAGCGAAAAACAACCAAATAATACATAAAAATGATAAAAACAATATATATACATAAAAACAAAACAAAAACAAAAACAAAATACATATAAATAATAAAGACAACAAACTAATAATGGAAATAATAATAACAAATAATAAAAGGAAATGACAAAAAAAATTTACATAAAAGTGACAGAAATAACAATCTAAATAAAAAGAAATGTACATAAAAAAAATATATATATATAATGAAAGTGACACAATACATAAGGGTAATAAAAACATAATGAATTTAAACATAATAAAAACAATACACATAAAAATAATGAAAAAATTCTAAAATGGGAATAATAAGAAATAATAATGAAATATTTAACAGTAACTAAAACAATTTAAATGAAAAAAATATATAATAATAACAACAAAATATATCAATAAAAAGAATAAAAAGAACAATGAAGATGTAAAAATAAATGAAAACAAACACACCATAACAGCACACATAAAAAGTACAAAATACAACAGAATAAATAAAAATAATGAAGACACGTAAATAAACAAGACAATAACATATAACAAGAATCAATAATGATAGTTTGATAAAATTAGTTTATCTCATTTATCATCTCTCTTAGTTATAATTATTAATTTATCTTTGGACCTATATATTTTTGAATATTTGAATACATTAATGTATCTTTTATGAAATTATAATTTTGAAATTATTTTGCTTATTATATATTTAAGTATAGGCATATTTGAATAAACTTATTTTTCTGTTTGTTTTTTGAGTTAAAATTACTTCTGATAATTATTTGAATATAAATATGTATCTTATTAATAAATTGGCTATTATAAGTATTATAGTGAGTAAAATTCGAGCTATTTAATTTTTTTTATGGCATAAAGTAATTTTAATTCTAGCTATATAATTGTTTTAAAAGTAGCTTATTGACTAATTAGTTTTATATATATTATTACAAAAATATAATATTATATTATATTTAGTAAAATTTATTATTTAGTAATGTTCCTGGTGAGTTCGGACTTATTTATTTTAAACGGTTAGTGTATCAACTTTCGTTCGATTTACACACTGTGGCTCTTTACTCTTCACCCTCTAATAACCTACAAACGCCCTAGAGAACCCAAAATACAGAATTATTGCATTTTAAATTAAAAATTCTATTAAAATTTTGTTGGCAGTTTTATGAGGGCGTAAAGGAGGTGGTTGCCATTTATTAGGCCATTTGAGCTTATCATAGGGCAATCTCTATTGTAATCATAATATCGAATCTTATTTGTTAAAACGCAAGGATATTGGATTATTCATAGAGGGATGAGTGCGGGGTGCAGTTTCTTGGTGCCCGTGCCGAAAAATGCCGGTTTGCGAGTGTGGTGCTGATGCGGAACTCAGGTTGTAGGTCAAAACCATGGTTCTGGGTTTGCGGGTATGCGGAAATAACGGCTCGGTAGGCAGTAGCATAGTTAGCGTGGCGGAACGGTGCGTGTAGTCAGGTGTGCTGATTTTCTGGTGTGTTATAGTGAAAGCGGTGCAGTGGCAGTGCGGAATGTGGCGGTGCAGTTATCTGGGGGTGAGTGAGTCGAATAATACACGTGTTAGCGGTTGTACGGGAGTGCAGATTATATCGACTTCCATCCGTATGTCACGACCAGGGAGTGGCGGGGTCCATTTGTTTTTTGAACATATACTGTCGGACTGTTTAACTTTATAAAAGTTAGACGCAGTTCGTATTTAAGAGATAGCGTGACAAATTGTATATTATTTTCAACACCTCATCTGGCACTTGTTTTATATCCTTTCCTGATTGTTATCAGGGGGCAGGCATAAGGTATCATTATTCATAGTGCCTAGCATTATATAATTGGTTTCATCGTATCACTGGCTGCAGTATCGGTTCACTTTTAAACCGTGATATGTCGGGTAAGGGTTCATTTTCAAAAGTGTGGGGCGTCATCTATAGTTGTTATTTTCACCACTATCTCATACTCGTTATACTGGATTATTTCATAAATAAATAAACGTGCAGTACATTTTACTCCAATGGAAGTGCGCTCCATTTTTAGTTTTACAAAAACAACCCTGTCAGCTGTTTTCAACTTTTAAATAAAAGTTCGGCGCAGTACGGGTTTTCCCAAGGAAGTCCGCATTTATTGATATTATCCCAAAATATCACAAACGTAAGCTATGATGGGGTTATAGGATGTGAAAGTTTAAAAAGTTGATGCTGAGTTCGGGTTTCATAGTAGAGTGGGGTACATCTATTGGTTTCGTAAACCTGCGCCTGATTTGGTTCTTCATATTTAATTAACCCACCCGTCGCGGCCATGTTTTCATCTTTTATAGAGGTGGCGCATATTATTGTTTTTCACACCTGCACTGTTATTAGCTCCTAATATTTTAAAATATTGAGCAGTTTCGGTATTATTCAAGAGTGGGGCGCCATTTTGTATTATTTCAATAACAGCCTGCGGCTGGGGTTTTTTGCTTCTAATATTTTAAAACCGATCGACGCAGCTTTTCATTGTTATCACGAAGGAGGCAAATTTTTGTTTTCCTCCTACTAATCTGGCTTGAAACCGTCTTAGCCACTGGTGCGCAAGTTGCTTATTATTATTATCAAGGAAGGAGTCATATTTTGGTTTTCACATCACTTAGCCGGGTCTGATAAATTTAGTTTCAATATTTACCAGATCAGTTGCGCGTTCATTTTATAGTATAAGTGCTTCAGCTAGTATTGTTTATCACTAACTCACATCATCTCGCTGTTCACATTATAATACGTTAGGCGCATTGGACCTGGTAGTTTGCCTTCCATACGTGCTCTAGATGACTTATGGTATTTTTGGCTGGCACGGTGGGCGCAGTAACTTTATACGTTTGCAATATTGGGGTCATTTGGTTGCACCTTGATTTTATCTCAGGCGGTGCGCAATTGGACTTTTGTAGTATGCTTCTAAACGTTGATGACGGCGAGTATCTAACTTATAACGTTAGCGCAATATGTAACTTTGTAGTAGCTCTTCACGTGTGCGACCAGTCATCATCGGATCATTCGAATCTGCATGACAATATCTGAATTGCGCCAATCCTGACTTGTGTGTAGATTCATATCGTTCGCACTGCCCAAGCTGCATACTCTTGATAATAGGTCATTCAAAGATATGAGTCGCGCAAGTCAAACTCAATACGTGCCGGCAATTTGACTTTAAATAGTCTCTGTTGGTCCTAGTCGTTTCATTTCATATATCCGCGACTGGGCAGTGGTATATGTGGGCGTAATGTGCTTAATCGTGTGCGGCACAATTTTTGGGAGCAATTTGTGGAGTTATCAGATATATCACACCGGATGGGGAGCTAGGAAAATAAGGGAAGAGAATTGTTTCTCGAATGTTGAGAATAAGTTATTCTAGTCTGCGCGTTCCTGATCTTTTTTTGTCTTTTGATGTCTTCAGAGCGGTTCTTCTCCTCTCTAGGCTGCATAGATTCGCAATTATTTTTTCTGCGTCCTATAAGTTGGGGATCTATTTCGTTTTCCTGGGCCCGCAGTTTCTCTCTAGAACGCGAATTATATTACTCGCTGACTTCTTGGCGCGGTCTTGTTACATTAGGTGAGCTCTTTCACGGTGAATAACATTTGTTGGAGGGAGCAGCTTACACTCAACTTTATTTGGCCAGCGTCTTGCGTCAATGTTGGCTTATATATTTTCTCGCCGTTACGGCCTAAGGTTTATCCCGAGGGTTTATAGGCTGCTCCTACAACACAGTGGACACAAGTTGGGGAAATATTCACCACTACTTCCACAATTTAAATATAGATTTCCGTTCCAACGATGGATATATTCAAACGATTTTCAGACCTTAAAAGATACAACAGAGGAGTTCTCAATGAAACGACCCTGTCCGTCTGTCTCCACTTCGTGATGCAAAATAATTCGGAGCTTATAGTGTTACAAAGCCAACATTTATAGGTTGATAGCTACGCAGTCCTCCTGTTCGGTCATATGAAAGATGGGTGATTTATATTACTAGAAAGAAACAGCTTCTCACATTTCTCCTCTCTGCCACAACCTCCAAGGTTCTCCCATTGAAAAAGGTGTACATTGTTTCACCATAATAGGTCAACCTTCAAACCCTGCTCATACCTGATTTCTCTGTTTCTTGTCGATCATTTCAAAACACATATGTTCAACAAGGTGGTATCTCATACTTGGATATAAGTCTCAGAGCGAACATTCTACACACGGGCTCAAGCATAACCTCCTACTTGATACGGGAAATACCTTTATATAGCGGCTGGTATCAAACCAAGTAAACGACCGACTCCAACATTCGGCTTCTAACGACGTAAAAGATTTTCAGCCACAACTTTGGAGAAAATGCACATAAGACCCCTTCATCACAAGATGGCTGCATAGCGCGTCTCTTCATACTGTATATATGTATTGTCGAATATGGTATGAAAATCTTGCAGTACTCGCGAAGCCTGCTTCTGATGACAACTTATCTGCTGAGCAGAGCAAGATATAATCACATTCAAATACGAAATACATTCGACTGTGAAAAGCCACTATCCGGTCTGTTGATTTTTCCTCAATGCATTTTTTTAGCCTGAAGATCCAAGCTCCTCAAATTACATGCCTGATGAATTTTCTCTTCGGACGGGAAGGGCCACAAGGTACGAGAGAGCGCGTTCGGGCTCTCCTCATATATCCTGCAAGAGAGTATCAATTGTCCATCTTGTGAATCATCATTGGGGGGGAAGGACGGTGACTAGTCAACCATGTTCTAGACTTGTTAAGTCTGCTAGCTATCTAATTCGAAGTCACCATATTAGAGATCGATGCTCCTCAAGTAAGACCGTATTTCAGAGCATTATATTTTGCTGGGGTACGGATGCAGAAACTTATGAAGTTGGACCACTGCTTATTATGGGTAACCCATTTTAAAAAGAACATTATTTGGACAAGGCTTTCATTATTGATTCTATTCTCCTTGATTCTATTTTCCATTTATTTTACTCATCTCTACATCTAGAAAAAAAGCAACTTGAAACGGTCAGATCCTTTATTTTAAAGGTTCGGGCTCATCTAAAAGAACTCAAGGAGCTCGGGGTTGACCTCTTCCCAGAGGAAAGTTCTGGCTGCAAATTAATCAGCCATATATTAGTTGATAAACTTCCTCTCTCATTTTTAAGAGAGTTGAAGCTGGCGACTAAGGAACAATATCCGTCAATTAATCTGATTTTTAAAGAGCATAATCAGATAATTCAATCAATGCTGAGGTTCGCCACTCTCAGACGTCACGTTTCATTCTCATCGACTAAATCATCTTCTTCCAAAGGGTAACTTATCATAAAAGGGAGAATGAGGAGACCCTCTGAATCAGATAGAGTACATACTTCAAACTTGCAAAAGGTATAGTAAGTCATTACTCTAAAAAGAATCAAACTTTCTACCTCATGAACCTCAAATCAATAATTCTAATTCATTAATTCGCATATATCAAACTCTTTATACAAGGAAGTCAAGTGTTAAGTATATATACGTGCATCCTGGAGACCATTTACGCGTCTCTGACTGGCTCGGTTTAGAGAACCCCTAAATACAAAAAGGGACAGAATGTGTCGGCAATTATAAACATGTGCTCGTTAAACTGTTCACAGCATAAAGACACATGGCAGTAATATTAATATGTACCTAGGCTTAAAACACTACACATATTAATAGTTATCACTAGCTATATAATATTAAAGTAAGTCTCGAAATAAATCTAGCCGCTTCTGATTCCGACATGGAAACCACTAATTACAATAAACATGGAGAGCATTTACTCACGTCTAAAGAAAATGCTGTATAATATAATGAGGAATAAAGCTAGATGTTAGTAAATCATTACTTTGGTATTAACTACTGGCAATCATATCAGCTTCACATATCTGCCTCTAATAAACCAATATATATATCAAGGCGCAGATAACAAGTCAGTTATCCTTATTTCTTTCTCTATAAGACTTGGGATCACTAAGAGATACAATGCTGCACCTAATAATTGCTTGCTAAATACTCGGAATCTACTGTGAACATATTAACCCTATATTTTCAGAAATATAAAAAACATTATCGGAGAAGAAGGAACGTAACCATTGTACCATAATCGAACTCCTATGAATATAAATTTGCTGCTGCAATTCCTTTCTTTAGATCTGCCGGTTCTGGGTCCGATCATTCTTTGGATGTGGGTATGTAGCGCTCGGTGTAAAAGGGGTTTATGCACTGAGCCATTAAGTGCGCATTTCGTTATAAAATATGTACTGTGGGGCTGACAAGTCTCCTCTGGTATGTGTGGCGGCCCTTAGGGGGATTCGGGTCGATGAGATCGACATGTCTTTTACGGGTACTGACAAACTATGTTACTGTCAGATATGAGTAACTACTTCCAAATTATCGAATTGTTTTGGAGGTAGTGCTCATTACAGAATTGCTTTGGGTATGGTTCTTGTTCGCCCCGCAGGTGGAAGACTTTTGCTACTTTCCTCACACACGAAGCAGCTTTCTATACACGAAGAGCAAGACTTCAAACATGCAACTCTTGAATGTATATCGCGAAGCAATTCAGGAGAATAGGATTCATATGAACTATCACCATGAGATCGTGGTTCTCTCCTCGCCGCCGATCCAAGGACAACACTGATTTCGAGCTGGCTTCTAATAGCTTCCGTCAAGGTCGAACAGTGTACTCGAGTTAAGTTTTCAAGCCTAATGTACGCCGGACCGTTTCTTGGAAGCATTTTTCAACCTGAAATAGTGCCGGACCATTTGGTTGTGGCAATATCGTACGGACGTTCGGGGGATCCTTGGGAATTACAAAGGTAGAAGAGGATTAGGATGGGTAACATCGGGATACCAGGGAAATCTTTTACTCTCTCACACTATCACCACAATAGCCAAACTCTCGCATTCGTATTCAAGACTGAAAATACAATATTGAAGATACGCCAGTGGGTTTCCAGAGTTAGCTTCTCATGGGATATCAGGTGTCTTAGAATTATTCGTGATTGTGCTAGTAATAGTTACTGGACGCACTCTCTAGACGAGTTTAAAAATCCGTCTTAGCCAATCAAAAGGGAGCTCTTGATACATCGCGCGAACTGGATGTTTTGTGGGAAGTGAACAACTAGATGTGGTATCATCGGAAATCATCTTTGTTGAATCGCGAAGGAGGTTCGATCGGGGCTCTTAGCATTTTTTTCCTAGATAGTGGATTTCCCAACCAACCATGGTAATTAAAAAGTTGGGGCTGATTTCGCAAGTTTTCTTTGTCTTAACGTAAAAATTCTAAGCGTCCTGTGTGAACTTTGGTATGGCCCTTTATAATTATCTAAAAGGACGCCTCCTCTCTCTAATCGAGCCTGTCTAATACTAATCATAGCTCTGACCCATTGTTGTGTCTTCTTCACTCTCTATTTTTTCAGGTACTGCCTGCCCTTTCCTTTAGGCGAGCAATCCATAAATTTATGGCGTGCGTCTGCATCCATGGGACATGTCGGAATTCGAGCGCTTTCTTTTACTAAATCTATCGGACAAACTTGAAGAGCGGGATGGGTCAAACAAGGTGTTTGTTTGGTTGTCTTATCTGGGTAAGTCCAGATGTCATGACTACTTTGTTACTTTATAATGGTACTTGAAGTAACATATCTCTCCTTTTTGTCGCTATATGCGGTATTCTTATTCCTTATTATCTTTTAGAGTAGCTCTGGATTTTTATGATTTATTTATTTATTTGTTTATTTTTTTTGCCCATCCTTTTTGGAAAAGGGCCTCGCCTGTCAGACATCAGATTAAAAGAAAATTATTGGCAGTGTGGTCTGAATCTCTACGTATTTCTGGAGCTTTCACTCACTGGTCATATAAAACTTGTAATGTTTAGGATTAATTTTATCTTAACATATTATTCTTATCCATAATTAGTTTTGAGAGGACACATCTATTCAGGACCGGGTTAGAAAAGATGAAGGAGGGATTATAAGGTTTACAACTTGTGTTCCTGGAACACCACCACCACTGATTTCATAAAAGATTCAATATCATAAAGATACCAGAATCAGATGCTCTTTCCCTCTCATTAATTGGTTATATATAATGAAGGATAAATAGTCTTGGGGTATTTATTTACACTCCCAGAAAATTGATACACATCTATATAGATTAGCAGACTTTTAGTACGTTACCTACATTCGAATCAAAACGAGATCTTCTCTCCAAGTAAACAAATCTTTGGAATCCCTTTTCCTTTTCCTTCCTGTAACTTAAGGGGGACGGTCTGTTTGATGAGGCGAACATGGAGAAAGAAATGAGTTGGTGATGACTCTATGTGACCAAGATATAAAGAAGATTGGTGGGAGAGAACTTGCTTGATCTCGGACGATCTTCCCAAAAAACTTATCATTTCAACGCCTTCTGCTTTGAAGCATCAGAAAATTCAACTCTCAACATCTTTTGTGACGCAAGTTTCACAATGTTAGGGTTCGCAGTTTAACGTCACTGGTTCAGAAACTGTCCCGTCACTATTGTGGGCAAAATCTAAGGTGGCTCCTCTCAGGGGAAAAACACTTCCTTGTCTCGAGCTATTATCAGTTTATTTGGCTCTTAAGTGCCTTCCACAAATATTGACGGGATTGACAGAGGTTGAATTCAAGGCTGTCAACATCTTCTCGGATTCCCAAATCGTCCTAGCATGGGTAGCGGGAGGAGGTAGCAAAACAAAACAAATTTTTGTCAAAAATAGAATCCAAGATATCAAAAGCATGGTCTCCTCCATGAGAGATGACAATTTACTGCCTATCTCTTTTCACTACGTTAAAACGGATGAAAACCCTGCCGACTTGATAACTCGAGAGGATTATCACATCGAGAGTTTGTCAAAAAACTAAGCCTTTGGAAATTTGGTCCGAACTGGCTCCGCTACGATCAGGTTTACTGGCCCAATTTCAGCAGTTCGGGGGGAGGAATGGTGGACCCTTCTTCAACATTTATGGTCATACAGGCCCCACCTCCTCCTATCATCAACATTTCACGATATTCTTCTTTGTCAACATTGTTAAGAGTATGTTCTCTTCTTTTCAAATTCGGTGTATCAACTCTTTCCTCAATCGAATGTGACAAAAAAGCTAGACTTTTCTTGTTAAAAGTCATGCAGCAGGAAAGCTTTTCTGTTGAACTTCGGTTTCTTAATGATGTTAAGTCGAACCCTGCTTCTGCTAAAGCACCACCTGATTTGGTTTCTCGTCTCAACCTCTTTTTAGATGACTCAGGGCTCATCAGAAGTAAGGGCCGTCTATCTCGGACTAATTATTATTGTTTTGAGGTGGTGAATCCTGTAGTTCTTAGTAAATCACATCATCTGACCTTTCTCATCATTAAAGATGCGCATGTTGCCTGTAAACACCTTGGCATTCAGGCAACCCTTACATGTATTCGCTTAAAAGGTTATTGGATTACATCAGCTCGACACACGATAAGAAAAATACTGTCGGAATGTGTCATCTGCAAAAAGTACAACAGCTTTTCCTTTCAATATCCAAAGTTCACAAATTTCACAAAAGTTCAAGTTAACTTTTATCGTCCTTTCAATAGTGTAGGTGTTGACTACACTAAACATTTCTTTGTCAAAGTCAAAGGTTCAAATCAACCACAAAAAATGTACATATTGTTGTACACTTGTCTCAACATTCGTTGTGTGTATTTAGATTTGATCCCTGACATGTCTGCAAAATCATTTGTGCAATCGTTCAAGCGTTTTGTCACTAAGTTTGGAGTTCCAAATTTCTTATAAAGTGACAATGCCCGTTCCTTTGATAGAAGCGCGGATGCTCTTGAACAATTCGTTGTTTCGGAAATCAAATTACCCGAGTTTTCTGTCGTACAAAATTCAAAATTAAATCATATCCGATAATTCGCATTGTAATAATTAGGCCCTCTATATGGATGCTATGATTCTGTGGGGAAAGATCAATCTGGACTGTTCAAGAAACTGCGCTCTACAAGACACTAGGGCGTAAAAGTTTGGGAATATTTTCGATTTTACACTGATCATATAACTGAGAGATTTAATCTGACTATGTAGATATACTATATTAACTCGAGAAACTATAGAGAGGAGATCGTATAAGCAGTATACACCTGAGGCAGACGATATATGAGTGAGAGAGAGAGAGAGACAGAACGAACGAAATATTATGTTTAAACCTAGTGGGCATAGAGAGACAGAGATGCAAGTATGTATAAGCTCGGGATTCATGTGCTTTCTCACTTTCAATTCACTCTCTATCGGAGAGGGTGAAACTCATATCAGCAATCCATTTTCAAGTATCTTACTCACGAGAAGAATATGGGAGGGACTTTTGGTAAACGCGATGAATTAAAAATTTACTCAGATATGAGTTTTAATGCTGGGAAATTGATAGTCGCTCGTCTTAAGACTCCGGAAGAGAAGGTAAGACAAGAAATGAAAAAGTTCTGTGACTAAATGGGTCGTACTGTATAGCAAAAATAAGATGATAAATGGGTGAGGGGAGGCGTTAGTATCTCAAAATTAAAAGATCCTGTAAAGGAACGCCCACCATATTGCAAATGGGCAATATCCAAAAGAACGCTCTATAATATGGAGATGATTGTGTAAAAATTTCTGTTTCCCAGACACTCAAGAGTCAGGTAGAGACACCCTTGGAGTGACTATATAAAATAGTTGTATGCCGATTTTATATACGCAATTTATCCCTCGGAGAAGTATCTATTGACGGTCGATAAGTGTAGGAATAAAATTTTACGCTTACGTAAATTGTGCGTTAATCTGGAATGCCGTTTCTAACTGTCGATGTGGTTTGACCATATTAACTCTATATTCTTACTATCATACAGGCAATACAAGTTCTCTAAGTGTATCTTATACACCATCTAAGTAACACAAATGCCAGAAAGTTTCCACTCATAGAGATCAAAACAATGAACATAGGTTTGCCTATATAATGAACGCGAGGGCTCGAGAGTTCGACTGGGCGCGAATCTAATTTCTCCAATGGGTCCGGTATCGATTTGGATATCGCGCAATCAGAATTGAATCCCTCCATAGTATTCTCAGAGATCGCTACCTACTAGAGTAGATCTGGCATCATTAAAAAAATTTTAGTAATACGTGTAGATATAATGATTTAACGATTATTGTCTAGATTTTTTTGAATTTGAGCAATTAATAGATTAATTATTTCAAATTTAACGTATTCGTGCTAAGATATGACCAGTCCATTAGGCCCCCTCTCCTCTTCAAGGAATTGATTATTAATAATTTATCTTTTAGTATCTCAATATATGTCACACTCCACTTTCATTATCTTGTTCAATTCGCTCTCTAAATGGTAAATTAAATGATTTTAATAACAAACACGCGCTTTATTTCACTATTGTCTTTTCGAGTTCTAAACTACTGTAAGAAGATACTGTGTTCTCCGTAATTTTAGTATTTGAAAGAGAATCTAAGATATATAACTAAATTCACACTCGGTTTAAAAAAATTGAATCTGACTTATAATGTCAAAATGGCTTTTTTTTGCAGGGTTCTCTATTAGATATGCTTCTCGGATGAGATCAGTGAATATACTAGTTAATGTGAATCATCGAGTCATAAAGCTTTTATTAATGATTTTTCTCGTCGAATTTTCACGGTCCAATATTGATGGCCATGTATCATCCATTTACTCTCTATACGAGTTTCGTGCTTTTGTTTTTTATGTCATCTCTCTCTCAATATGGGGAGTAGAAGAGGAAGTTCATT
>JABUQX010112816.1:2500-7500 GCA_015478945.1 Trachelipus rathkii | reverse complement strand
ATTATTATTATTATTATTAATTATTATTTATTTCTTTATTTATTTATTTACATTCTTATTCTTCATATTTATTATTATTATCCGTTATTGACCTGTGGACAGATCCGGAGCGAGTGGAAAAATCGATTCCGCGAAGGGAATCGATTTTGATTCGAAATTGATTCCCGCAGGGAATCATTTTACGCACGCGAGCATACACACACATAGGTTACGTGTCCTGGCCCCCTAAAAATTGAAATGCTCGTAGAAGGTTGAAATTTGGAGAAAGGATTCGGAGCCGGAATCGGAGTCGGATTCGGATCCGGATTCGGATTCGGAGTCAGCACACCGGTGCTGGCTCCGGTGGGGTGCCGAGTTAGTAAATATTTGTATAATAATACAGTATTGGTGTCTTTATATATGTTATCGAACCCGTAGATCGCGAATATGATGATTATAAGTTCGTAATGGGTGAATGGGGACCCCCCGAATGGAGTCCCCAGAAAAAATGAACGGAATGCATAAGAGAAGTGGAGAAAGGAGTCGGAGTTGGAGTCAGAGAAGGAAGGAGTCGGAGAAGGAGTCTGAGTCGCTGGAGTCAGAGTTGACAATGTCGCCGGTGCTGGAGCCCGTGCGGTGCTGAGTAAATAAATATTCGTTTAGTCCCATATTGATATCAAAATATATGTTTATAAGGTCGTTGAACTCGAATATGAGGGTTGTAAGTTCGTAAAGGGTGTATGGGGGGGATTCCCCCGGAGGGGGGGATCCCCAGAAGAAATGAACGGAACGCAAAACAGAAGAAGGTGGTGGAAGGAAGAAGGAAGGAGGAAGGAGGAAGGATGGAGGAAGGAGACTGAGAAGGAGACAGAGTTGGTACCGACACTGGTGCTGGAGCCAGTGCGGTGCAGAGTCAGTAAACAGTCGTTTGCTATTTTATTTTATAAGTTTCATTTTACATTTAATATTTGTTTTCAATTTAAATTTAAATTTTTTTTTCAAATTTTTTTTATTTTTATTAATTTTTTTTATACTTTTCATGTATCTAACGTAAAAATTTACGTTTTTACATCATCTAAAGCAGTAAATCAGAAAATCAGTAAATCAAACCACCCACCCACCTCCCCCACCCATCTATGATCTATTGGTCTATTGATATATTGATTCAAGTCATATATTGCATAACATAACACAAAACTTTTATTTATTTTTGATTTTTTTTGTTTAAATCATTTTGATTTTTTACTAAATTTTTATTCTTTTCATGCTTATAACTTAAAAAACTTGTACTTTTACATACCCTAAAGCAGTAAATCAGTAAATCAGTAAATCAAACTGACACCCCCCACCCTCACCATCTATGATCTATTGATCTATTGATCTAGTTATCTACTGTCATATTTAGAGTATCATTTTGGATAAACATAACATAACATCAAGTCCTTATTGATTTTTTTTTTATATTTATACACTGACCAACGAATATATGCTAACATAACAAAGTTTCCACAATCATAAGAATATAATGTACAACGACAAACCCAACACACCTTAAGCACGAATAAACTGTTAACATTAGCAAGATTCCACACTTAACAACAGTAAAGTAACTAACATAGCACTCAAAAACGTAAACCTATTCACACATTTGTCAAAGCATATCTTCTACATATCATGTTAATTTTACATTAGCATGGTAAAATATTTAACAAAGATTTATCATAACCTTGTCTAATTATCATACTGATCAACGAATGATGTGCTAACATAAAAAGTTTCACACCTAATAAAGCTTACATAGATCGTTGAACTAAGAATATTATTTATGCACAAGCGACAAACCTAACACAACCTACGCACGAAACGGTTAAACTTAACAAAGTTCCATACTTAACACAGTAAAAGTAACTACATAAGCATACAAAACGTAACACTAACTCCACTTTTGTTCAGGCATATCTCTACATATCAATGTTAATTTTACATTAGCATGGTAAGATTTAACAAAAATTTATCATAACCTTGTCTAATTCTCATACTGACCAACGAATATATGCTAAATTAACAAAGTTTTCAAATTAATAGTATCATCTGAACTAAGAATAGAAGCATAACGACAAACCTTACATACCTTAAGCAAGAATAAAAGGCTAACATTAACAAAGTTCCCATACTTAACAACAGTAAAGTAACTAACATAACATACAAAAAACGTAACTTATTCCCATTTTGTCAAGCATATTCTCTAACACACCAATGTTAATTTTACATTTACCATAGTAATATTTTAAAAAATTTATCATAATCTTTGTCTATATTATCAATACGACCAAACGATACTACTGTCTAACGTAACAACGTTTCTTAGCTTAACATAGTAATATTTTAGGCAAAAATTTCTCATAATCCTCAAACCTAACTATCATATTCCGCACGGATAATTGCAAGACATACCAAAATTTATCCAAACATTAACATAAAAATAAGTTTCTTTGAAATAAAATATCTAGTAAAGTGTAATAGTATACTGATCCTAAAGCAGTAATCAGATCAGTAAATCAAACCATCAGCCCCTCTCTACCCTTCCTCTATGATCTATTGGTTCATTGATCTATTGATCTATTGATCAGTTGATCTTCGAGTATCTTTCGGATAAACATAGCATAAAAATGTTCTTTTATATAGTACCCAACGAATATATGCTAACGTAACAAAGTTTTGCACATTAATAAAGCTAACATAGCATAACTGAACTAAGAATATAATGTACAACGAAAACCTAACACACCTTAGCGCCAATAAACTACTAACATTTAACAAGTTCCGTACTTAACAGGACAGTAAAGTTAACGTAACACGCGTTACAAAACGTAACCTATTCAACTTTTTTTTTTAGAGCATATCTCTAACATATCAATGTTAATTATACATTAACATAGTAATATTTATCAAAAAAATTCATCATAACTCCTTTCTAATTATCAAACACTGACACAGCAGCGAATATATGCTATTCGTAAAC
Source organism: Trachelipus rathkii (assembly GCA_015478945.1). Lineage (NCBI taxonomy): Eukaryota > Metazoa > Arthropoda > Malacostraca > Isopoda > Trachelipodidae > Trachelipus > Trachelipus rathkii. The sequence goes on along the minus strand of JABUQX010112816.1, from coordinate 4,499 downwards.
AAAGTTTTTTACATTAAATATAGTAATATTTAACAAAAATTTCATCATAACGCTTACCTAACTATCATAACAACCTAACCGGATAATGCGAACATAACAAGTTTTATCCAAACATCACATAAAAATAACAAAGTTTTATCCAAACATAACAATAAAAATAACAAAGTTTTATCCAAACATACATAAAAAATAATCCTTTAATAAAATATCATAGTAAGTGTAATAGTTTTCTGATTTTTTAGGCAGTAAACAATAAATCAGTAATATCAAAATCACCAGCCCCTTCCCTCTCCTTCCCCACCCCTTTCCATGATCTATTGATTCCAGTTATATTTCGGAGTATCATTTTGGATAAATATAAAAATAAGTTCTTTATATAGCTGACCTTCAAATATATGCTACGTAACAACAGTTTGAACTGCAATAAAGCTTAACATATCAATAACCTTGAACTAAGAATATAATGTAAACGACAAACCTAACATACCCTTACACACGAATAAACAGTCAACATTTAACAAAGTTCCATACTTAACACAGTAAAATAACTCACATTGATACAGAACCGTATCCTATTTTCACCGACTTTTTCATCAATATCTGTAAGCATTCATTGTTGATTTGTTAACCCTTAACATAGTAGTATGTTAAAAAAAAATTTATATAACCTTACCTAATTTTCATACAGACCTGCGATATTATGCTAAGGTAACAAACGTTTTCAACATCAATAAAGCTAACTATAATAACCTGAACTAAGAATATACATGAATGCATCGACAACCTAACATAACCTGCACGTATGAATAATCGAACTAACATTCACAAAGTTTCCTACTTATCAAAGGTAAAGTAGGCTAACAGGACATACAAAATCAATGTATCCCTACTTTTCCAACATATCAGCACAGCTAAAGCAGTATTAATCTAACAAAATCCCTTTAACAAAGTGCCCAATTCTATCAAAGAAATAACCCCATCTTGAATCTATGAACTTTACTACCTTCATCAATGCGCCACTCACATCAACTATAACGTCAATTTTGAACTATGAATAAACGTAGACATTAAAGATAATATTCTAGGGCAAACCTAATATTATTCAGCAAAAACTTTAACTTAAGCCCACGTTTCTAACACACATCATCGGCAGTTAACACAGTAATATCTTATGAAACCTATGCATTTTTTTCTCAACAAATCAGTGTAATTTCACATGTCATAGTAATATTTAACGTAAAACGTAGCAGAAATTAAACATAGCCTAACTTATCTAACACTTACAATGGTGGTAAACCTACAATAGATACTAACATTTGGAACTGCTCATAAGACATTGAAATAAGCTATTGAATATTTGGAGCTAGATAAGTTCTCAATCTACCCCTCATTACACAGCAAAAAACGTTTCCGATACAATCATACTCATCACAGCTAAAGCAGTATTATCTAACAAAAATTCCTTAACAAAGTGTTCAAACTATCAAAGATACCCGCATCTTGAACTATGAATTGATACTACATTCATCAAAGAGTCTTGCATATCAAATATAACATCATTTTGAACTATTAATAAACGTGGACACTAGCAAAATTCTCTGTCAAACATCATAAAATAACCTATCGATCATACAGATCAACGAATAAACGCTAACAACTTAACCTATCCTACCTTTCGAAACATTACGCAATACTTTCGAGTCGTTAGGCTTACACGGTAGGCTTATCATTAGGGTTATTTTCATGTTTATATAAAAGCTTTCAATAATGCGCACACTCAGCAACATAACCTCAATCTTTACTATACATAACCGAACAATTTTCCTCGAAGGGGGGTGTATGCGGTAAGGGCACGGCCCCTTGCGAACTTACAACCCTCATATTCGAGTTCTACGACCTTATAAACATATATTTTGATACCAATATGGGACTAAATGAATATTTATTTACTCAGGACCCCACCGGCTCCAGCCCCGGCGCCATTGTCAACTCCGACTCC
>JABUQX010112815.1:27500-30000 GCA_015478945.1 Trachelipus rathkii | reverse complement strand
AGGCCACGCCATTTAGCAAGAAATGAGTGCTTAAGAGCATTCACTCTGATGGAGAAAAACAGTTGTTGGAGGTATGTGGCAGATGTGCTAGGTGTGCATCATACAAGAAACAGTCGGATGGTTAGCCTGTTCCATGACAATGGGACGGACTGTAGACGTCATGGACAAGACAGAAAGTGAGTTACGATTGTAAGGAACGAACGTTATCTACGGATGAGGGTGTATCGAAGCATACGATCCATCAGTGCTAAGATTCGAAACGACTTCGCGACAGCAAGGAATATACGAATATCAGGCGTACCTGTCAGACAACTGTTAAATGAAGCGTAACTGGCAAGTAGGATAGCTATCACCACGCGGCTGCACACTCCCTTTGTACAAAGTACAACGACTACGGTTTGCTAGCAATAACGCACACTGGACTTTTGACAACTAGAGACGTATGTTGTTTTCACAGACGAAACCAAGGTATATCTGATCTGAGATCTACAGATAGCCTTAATAGAGTGTGGCGTAGACGTGGTAACCGTTATAAGGCATGCAACATCCCACCAAGGGAGTCTCTCGGAGCTGGTCCAGAAAGTTCTAAGGTGGTATTTGGTTCAACCCTTATAAAGTAATTCATACCATTCACCGGAAGTCTTTCAATACACCATACTACCTGGAATACATACTACAGGACCATGATATGACCTTTGCCCCGTTCTTAGGGTACCACTTCCACCTAATGTACGATAAGTCTCACCTACGCATTGCAAAGATGGTTACGGACTACCTACTCAAATCCCTTACCTCAACCTCATAGAACGCTATTGGGACCTTCTCACAAGGGTTGTTCGTTGATCTGCTCCCGCAAATCTTACCATCCACATTTCAGAACGTACAGTAATTGCGGTATGGGATAAAATAACTAGGTATATATCCACAACCACATATTGAGTATACTTCGGTGTATGCATGCGGTTATCAGAGCCATAGCTGATTTTACGCATTATTAGTTGCACATAAGTCTCGTTGACCAATTACATATTTGCTGAAACGTCCGTCGTCCACCTTTGCACTTCCTAAGTAGTAAAGTGTATGCGTTGTGCTGTCGCAAAGTAAAAGTAGTGTACTTCGTCGTAAATGTGTTTCTAACTTCTCATAGTCATTCCCTTGCACAAACAAGGCAGCGTATGATGTTATTACACAAAACCTGGCATTATATTTCCTACGTGACGTGCGACAATTTTAACAGGCATATTATATATATATATATATATATATATATATATATATATATATATATATATATATATATATATATATATTATATATATATATATATATATATATATTATATAATTATATATATTATAATAAAGATTGGCACTCGCGAATAACGGCGTAATTAGGACGAACCCTCGCTGTTAAGTGAAAACGCCGCGTAATGAATTAATGCATTCTGTGCCTCGCGGCGCCTGCAAGCAAAATTAGTACTATGTACAAATTAATATATATTCAGTGTGGAATAACACTACCTATAAATCAATGATGTAAAGGGAAATTTGCACAATGTTTATCTTTAAATATATACTTAGTACATACAGTACATGATTGAAAAGAAATAGAAATAGAAAAAAATTTAAATACAAATATTTTTATTTTGAGGATGCCACTTTTCGTCCGACCGTACAATGGATGTTGGTTAATCTTCATATCTGAATCTACAAACAACCGCCTTCGCTTTGCAGACGGTGATAGTGATGTAGTTGGTGTAGAATCTGAAGTTGATGGCAGGCCAGACGTTTCAGTGGAAGGTGTCGATGGTGCTCTATTAAAGAATGACAATAAAAAAGCTTGTCTCATAGAGTGCCTCTTCTTTTCGAATAGATCTTGTTTATAACGTGCGATGGCATTTGTTATGAGAGCATCAACTTTTGACGATCCTTCAAAGTTTAACTTAATAAATTGATTATACACTATAAAGTTTGGAAAATTGCGAGATAGATGCAGAACACACGAAGACTGTAAACAGACCGACCGTGTGCACCAAAATACGCTGGAAAGCAGTTTGGCGATAGCGTCTGTTCGTGCGGTGCTTCCACGCCTTAAAACACTGAGTATTAAAAGCGCCGTTATCGAACGCCGTTATGCGAGTGCTACTGTATATAATATATATATATATATAATATAATATAATATATATAATATATTATATATATATATATATATATATATATTATATAATATATATATAAAAAATATTAATTATATATATATATATATATTATATATATATATATATTATATAAACTTTTCAATTAATAATTGATTGCCTGTTTTTCGTTCCTTTTCTTTCTTGTTTTTCGGTCTTTCGGACTTATTTTTCCTTTCTTTTTCGTCGAAAAATTTAGCGGAAATTAAGTTTGTTCTTTGCTCAATTGACTTCTTAACCGAAACTGTTTTTCTTTTTTATCGAAGATGTGAGTACGTTCATATGTGTATTTGAGGATTGAAG
>JABUQX010112815.1:0-5000 GCA_015478945.1 Trachelipus rathkii | reverse complement strand
TATATATATATATATATATATATATATATATACTATCCATCTGCTGCTATACTGCTATATATACTACATACTATATATATATATATACCCATTTTGCTTATGGTATGTATGACATTCCAGTGCCTAATGGTTCGCCTTTCTGTTATGCGTTCATATCCACACTCATCCTCCAGACAACATATCATATACACATACTTATATTCACACCCCTCTTCTAGACAACATCTTACAGACATCCCTATCCCTTATATCCATATGTGTGGGGGAGAAAGAATTGCCCACATCGTATGTCCTGCGTGTCGTAGAAGGCGACTAAGGGACGGTGGTAGTTAGGTTGGCTGCCTACTACCACTTATCTTTTGCCAGAAATGCTAATGCATGCCTCGGAGAAGGTCGTGATCGCAGTAAGCGCCCTTCTATCCTTCGGCGAAAATGTATGAATCGTATCTGTATATGAAATGTCAGAGAAATAAATGTTGAGGAGATGAGGAGAGAGGTGATGGATGTATTTAGAAAGGGCAAACTTGCTTTGCTCACTGTGACTGAACTAAAGATGAAAGGAATCGGTGAAAATGATTGGTGTGGGTGTGGTGTGAAATGTGTTTGTGTTGCTGTGGAAAGGAATGAGAGGGGGATAGAAGGATTTGCAATTCTGATGAGTGAGTTGTGGTAGAGAGCTATGTTAGATTTTGTGTGTGTACTAGAATTCTAAAGGTTAAATTTGTTTGAAAAGGTCAAAATTTGTGTGGTTGCGACATATGGTCCATCTGAGGGTAATGTTGAAGAGAGTACGATTTTCTGGGATAATCTGAATGATGTTTGGATGGGGGGAGTAGGAGATTCAGTTCATTTGACGCCTGCCCATTCAGGATTTTTTACAGTTATTTACCTACACTCACGGAAAGCAGGCCTTCTTCAGAGGTACTATTACTCTCAAGATTCACCTCTAGCGCAAATTACGCATATGAGGCACAGACGCAAGCTTTAAAGTGAGGGATTAAATTAAGTAAAAATACAGAAGAAAGATTTGAAGAAAGATCCACAAAGGTGGTGGGAAGAAGGAAGCACCACAGCAAACTAGCCTGGAGTTACCAATGTCAATACAATACTCGTGCGAAGTAACAGCATCATTTTTGTTACAAAGGCGTCGTAAAGGGAGTGGTACGCAGTGATAAGTTTCCTCAGGCACTTGCCGCTGCAGTACCTATACGGATAGAATGAAAACACCAGCATCGCCTTGCAAAGATGGGGGTCAAGTGAAAACTGGAAAGTGCAGAGACAGTTTAAAAGCCTTTTTGCCGTTGGCTCGACCCTGTCCAAAAGCCAGGTGAGAAGTAGTGCCTTCCCCAGATATGAGCAGTACTCCATACATAGGCGGATGAGACCACTGTATAGCGGAGCAACTGAGAAAAGGAGGAAATTCTCACAGTCTAAACAGAACTTCCAGTTCTTTGAGGCCGCCCTAGCAACCATTGTGATGTGAGGTTTCCAAGACATTTTTTTTTCATGTTAAGGCCAAGGATGTTTACATTTTCAACAGGAGAGACGACAGAACCGTCGAAAGGGACAGGAAAGTTAGAAGGTATTTTGGAGAAGGAGATTTGTAAAAGTTGGGGTTTTAAAGAATTGAATTTCACAAAGTTATTTCTATCCATCAGCGAGAATAAAATCGGAAAGATTAAGACGAGAAGCAATTCCAGAAGTAAATGTGGAGTAAAATTGATATGAGTTAAAGAATGAAAAGGGTCAGTCATCGGAATACAGTGGATAGAGTTAGAAGGTGCTGAATTGAAAGATCATTAATAAAGGTAGGAATAAAGTAGGGAATGAATAGAACCCTAGGAGCACCACTATTGACGAAAAGAAGAAGAAATCTAACCATCCCAACAACAGCAGATATGACGTTTGAAAAAGAAAGCTAGTGTAGTGCAAAGAAGGAAAACCAAGGGAGAGCTTGGGAAAGCAATGACGCGTGCCATTCTCAGTCAATACTTTGGATATGTCAAAGCGCCTTACCCAAATCTCATGGTTCTGAAATAAAAAAACCATAAATCGGTTTGGTAGGAATGGTATATCGCCAGTAGACTTCGTGCAGCGAGAGCCGTACTGGCGATCGGAGAGATTCCAGATGATCTAAGAAGTGAGTTGAGAATTTTAAAAGATCTTAGATAGAATACAAGTGAGGGCTATAGGGCGATAGTTAGAAGGATCAGAGCAGCTTCCTTTTTTTCGGAATAGGTTGGATATGTGAGAGCTTCCAACACTGAGGGAGGAAGATGCTGTTGGGGACATAGAGAATATAGCAGTGAGCTGAGAATGAAGATTAAAGCCCACTTTCAGTTGGTAGCAACACAAGCGTGGTCAAACCAGGAGAAAGACAGATTTCTTTAGGAAGTTGCTAGAGATGAAAAGATTTGTCAGTAGAACCAAGGAGGTTGGCGCACTTTTCCCTTTGATGAAAACCAGCTTTGCTCGTCAGAAAGAGTATCCTTACAACAATTTCCTTGAATGAAATGGCAGAGTGATAGAGAACGAATTTTCCTTACTCGATAGGCACTATCTCTAGCCTGAATGGCCAGAGAATAAGCACGATCGAACCATGGATGAATGAGGAAAGAAAGATTTAGTTTAAGAAGGAATGAATGAGGAAAGAAAAATTTATCTGAAGAAGGAATGAACCTGCTCATCCCATCAACGATTACAGCTCCCTTCTTATCTTTTAAATCTTTATACATCCATCATTAATCCTTATTGAGGTAGCCAATTTGCTATCATCTGCAAACTTGGAAACCTTACATTTAAGTCCCTGGTCTAAATATTTTATACATGTATGAGGAACAACCACTTGACCTAAGAAATCGTTACGGACCACAAACATGTCTCCTCATTTCCATTAATAAATACTTTTCATTTTCATTGATTTATTATTATTATTATTATTATTATTATTATTAATTATTATTATTATTATTATTATTATTATTATTATTATTATTATTATTATTATTATTATTATTATTATTATTATTATTATTATTATTATTATTGTATTATTATTATTATTATTATTATTATTATTATTATTATTATAATTGCGAGAGGGACTAACCCCTCACCCTCCTGTCTACAGATTATTATATATATATATATATATATATATATATATATATATATATATATATATATATATATATATATATATATATATATATATATATATATATATATATATATATATATATATATATATATATATATATATATTTATATATATAAATATATATATATATATATATATATATATATATATATATATATATATATATATATATATATATATATATATATATATGCTAACTCTAATATATATATATATATATATATATATCACTTTATATATATGTCAACCAATAATAATATATATATATATATATATATATATATGCATATATATATATATATCTTCTCTATATATATATATATATATATATCTCTACTATATATCTATAGAGAGAGAGAGAGGCGGCAAAAATCGGCATATTTTTTTTAAATCGTCATCGTCATCGTCATCGTCATCGTCATCGGTGAAATTTGCTCTATCTAATCTCGTCATCGTTATCGTCATCGGCAAAATTTCACTTAATCGTCCCATCACTAATATATATATATATATATATATATATATATACTCTATATATATATATATATATATATATACAACAACATATATATATATATATATATATTCTTTATATATATATATATATATATATATAATATATATATATATATATATATAGGTAAGGTAGCTATATAAAGCGATTGTTTTTGGAGAAATAAATTCAATAAGAGCGTGAAATTAGATGACTTAACGTTGAAGATATTAATATAAAGTTTACTTACTATATTATAATATGATAACTAATAATAATACATATCATATCCTCATCATCATACCAGCCATATGTAATAATAATAATAATTATAATATATATATATATATTAATATTATTACTTATTATTATTGTTGTTATTATTGTGTGTGTGTGTGTGTGTGTGTGTGTGTGTGTGTGTGTGTGTGTATTATTATTAGTTATTTTGTGATTGTTATCATAATTGATTTTCCATTTTAATACAAGTACAATCATTTGAATATAATAATATGAAATATGCGTGAAATAAAAATCCCAATTGTTTTGCATCTTTATAGCTGAAAAAAGTTTACTCTGTTCTGGGCGGGATGTAGTAATGATAAGATACAGACAGACGGTCAGAACAGAAAGTATAGAATTGAAAAGGGGGGAAAGAGAAAAGAAGAGAAAGAAGAAGAGAAAGAGAAAGAGAAAGTAGCTAGATCTGGAGAAGTACCAAGAAACTAAATTGTTACATTTATCCCAGGATACATTACAGTCTATTTTCTGGAGAGATGTATTAGTGTCCCATACTCCGAAGACGGTAACGACGCCATCCTAAAACATTGTAATGTTCCATCCTCTAGAAATGAAATTTTCTATTCATCTTAAAATGTAATTCTATATGTGAATGAAAAAGAAGAAGATAGCAAGGAAATATGCCCTTATTATTAACCTTCCCATTTATATTATTATGCCCACCAATACCGCTTGCTTATAACCTTATATATGAATAGCCTTCCTTACCGCCCATGCGCCTTTATGCCCAGCAGCTACCTTCCCACCTGTGTAGCCCCAGCCCAGTGTCATGTGTCTAGGCAGAGTGTAGAGTTCTAGAATTTTCGTTATTAATCTTACCTTATCAAGCTTCTTTTCTTACCACCCATTATTATTCCCAATGACCAGTAAACTTAGTATAAATAAATGTGTACAAATGACCTCATAATGTAATATAATTCTTATATTATTAAAAATATTATTAATGTAAAATAATATATTAAGCTTGTGAAGAAATATGATATTATATAGAAAATGGAAATGTATAAATAGTAATGTGTGTGTGTGCAACAATAATGTGTGTGTGACGAC
>JABUQX010112814.1:32500-41045 GCA_015478945.1 Trachelipus rathkii | reverse complement strand
GTTGTTGTTTAGGTCCACAAAAGAATTTTTCATTTTCTTTCATTTTCAATATTTAATAGAAAAGCGCATATATATCTCATTAACATATACAAGTAAAACTGCTCCATGAAGTTTTACTTTTTTCATTATATCATAAGTATATATATATATATTATTATATATATATATATATAAAATATATAATAATATTATATAGTATTACTATATATATATATATATATATAATATATATATTATAATTAATATATATATATATATATATATATTAATACTATATATATATATGATATATATATCATGTCGATTTACTGCCTCCATCTCCCAAAGGTAACATATCGATGCATTGATTGAACACATTTCATTAAAAGTGAAATTAAAATGTGTAGAGTCAAATTATAAATTATAGTAATTGAATACCAATTATATATTAAAGTATTCAACAAAAAACAAAATAAAGCTATGTTAAACTAACATAATCTCGACGTAACTACTAACGTATTTCATATGACCTCACTAAACGTTATTATTTTTATATTTATAAGATAGTTCAACTTTCCTTGGTATAAAAAAAAAACACGCTTCTCACCATGTGCGCTGCATGTATATTTTGTTGATAACGTTAGGTTTTAAAAAAAAATGACTTAAGCTTAACTGAAGCAAATAACCCACATGAGCCATAATATATATATAAATATATATATATATATATATATATATACTATATAATATATATTATCATATATATATAATATAAATATATAACTTATATATATATATAATTAAGAATTCAAAAAATCGATATAAAATAAACATCGGAGAATATGGAGAAGGGTCCCGGCTATAGAAGCGGCAGGGAACAGGTCGTGTCGTTTTATGCAAATCTGAAAGAGGTTGTCCCTTCCCTCGGAGCTGCCACTCCTTATTCTCCTATTCAATCAAATGTAAATACATAGAAGCCATTATTCAAGTCTTTGAAAGCCCCATTACGTAGAGTTTGTGAATATATTGCGTTGCAATGTTACTATCTATAATTAAATAAGGTGAGTAGGACTCTAAAATAAATCTGGATAGAATTATGCACAATTTTCTAATCTCTTTAATTTCTTTTCATATCATCATTATGTGGAAGAAATCGTCTTCGCAAAACGAACGAAAATGACATTCCAGAGGAAATATTTAGATTCAATCTTTCGCAAGTCATTTGCCGATACAATCTATAAAAATGGAGAAGAAGAACCTGCCTTGCAACCCGTAGAAAATAACTTTTATAAGAAAAGGAATTCAACAAAGTTAAAAGGATATTGGTCTTTCTTCCCTCTTGTGTAATCTCGGATGATTTGTTTAATTCTAATTATCAAATCTTAAGTTTATAAATATTATATTTCTTTATTTTATAAAAGTGTTTAAATAGTTCATATTTAAAGTTTACGCCTTGTTGCAGATTTGACTTTCGTGACATATAATTATTTCAAGTTTAAAATCGTCCTACTCAACTCAAGAATTAAAGTCACTGAAGCAAAGTTTCTGTGATTACATTTAATATTAATTAAACTATGAATTTGTAAAATTAAAACCATTTTTTAATAATATTTCACGTAAAAATCTAGTTTTTAAAAATTTGTTGAAGAAAAACATATTCATATTAAGAGCATATATTAACTGAAATGGATTCCATATTTTGGCATGAAGATTTCGTAGGTTAAATGGCTGTTGAAAGCATTAAAGAAGAATATCTAGAGGAAGCAAAATAAGAACGTTGAAATAAATAGCGACATTTTGATTGAACACGATTATTATGTGCAGAAGCATTTTGTCAGAAAGGTCTTAGAGTGTTAAGTTGTCGAAAAATATTCGAGCGCTTTACTAGTTCATTAGCTGTTTCATCCATGTGAAGTACAAGTTACAACACAATATGGCACAGGGAATGCAACTATGTACTATTTTAGATACCAAGGCAAAAAATTATTTAAATTGAAAAAAAAATAGAAAAATTACTAATTTATATACGATCTAGAGAAATTTTGAAGCATTTGTTAAAAAAAACTTGAATGATCAAGATAATTAAAACTTCTTCAAATAACTCTGATGTTTTGAAATCGCAGCAAAGCATATTTGTTAAATAATTTATTTAGACTTCAACTTATTCTCCTTCACACCTTCCATTATATACTACATTGCAGCTCATAACACTAGTCACAAATTTTGGGAAATTTTCGTAACTGAAAATAAAATTATGGTGATACTATACTATTTTTCATGCAGATTCCTAAAATGATTTTAGAATTCCTTTATCACTCGGGTATTAAATTCAATTCGAACTTTACCGTATAATACCACAAACTAGCGTATGTTTAAAAAAGAATTATATTATTATTATAGACTTGATATAAAATTAAATTAATTTTATAGTCAAATTACAGATTATGAGTCACGAGTAATAAAAAACCGAGATTGTGAATTTTTCCTTTTTAAAAATGAATATTATATTTACCTTAATTTTCCTAATTTGTGCCACATTAAACTTTCCATAACTACTTTTTCTTTTTATGTTCTGAAGTGTCTTCTCTTTTCAGAAGCCAGCAGTAATCACTCATCATGTCTTCATCCCATCTGCCTTGATAACGTGTCTCCATTTGCTGTATATCTTTGTGGAATCTTTCACCTTGTTCACCGCTTACTGCCCCGAGATGAAAATATTACACATCCTTAGATGTAAAAAAAATGTAATTGCTAGATTAAAAAATTAGAAATATTATAATTTTAGCATCCAAAACAGCAAATACAAGTTCATATTTTCAACCGTGTTCCAAGGAAGCCTGAATAAAGCGTCTTGAAGAGATTCCAATGCTGATATTCATCAGAATTTCTTGTCAAAAGCGCGTCATGTTGTAGTTGTCGAAATCTGCGTCCGACCAAAAACCACTCTTACTACTAGACTTAGGCTGAGCCTCGAATGAGCTGAACGTAAAGATTTAAAATCCATCCTCCTTCCTTATCCATGGCCTTCACAAAGTTCTTCATCAATCCAATTTTAATATGTAATGTGGTTTAAAATAACTCGCTATAGGAATCTACAAGGGCTTTAACCTTAACATTCTCTTTTGCCCTGGGGGTAAATGTAATCTCTTTTCTCTCCCATGTTTTCGACGTAATGTTGCTTAGCATCCCCGCTGTCCCACAAACACAAAACAACAACATGTTTGGTGAAATCCTCCCGTAGACCGAAGAAGGAGTCAACAACAAACTTCAGATCACAACAGATATAAGCCATGTGTGGTTCATAATATTTAATAGACCTTCAATTTTCGAAAACATACTTTCATGTTTCTTCATTTCCAACAGCATGCGCCCAACCGGAATGAGGGAAATTGTGTTGAGTATGCAATAAGACGCTTTTAGGCTTAGTTTTTGAAGCGTCTATGAATAAGCCCCATTCACCATTTAAATACGGAATACCAAGCTCACGCATTAAGTTCATTACATTTCGGTAACCATGAAACATTTATTGAGTTACTCTTTGATAAAATATTTCTCTAAATCCTGTTCCAGTATTCTAATATAACTATATATTAACCTTTTTGGATCTAACAAATTCCATCCTCAGGCGTGAACCTAGGATTCAGCTTTCTGTTTGACAAAATACAGTCTCGTATAAATCACTTTAGTTCCGGTTGCGTAATCATGTGTTGTGTTGCATTTGATTCGTCTGGGATATATGGCATATCTGCAGAACCCGATGCTCCAGCATTAGAGTCCAAACAAAATCTTTTCATCTGATCAAGGAACCTCTTTCCGAAGAAGCTGGCTGCTATAGTAATCGTTAGTTCTCATCACTATGGGGACTGTCTCCTGGCTGAGTAAGGTCGATAAGCCAATGTTGCTTTAGTTTTGAATTGAAGCTACATACATTTGTTAAGCAAAAAGTACCAATCCTGTATATGATTCCTTTGCTCCATCCAATACAACGGCACTCCAAAGGGCAAATGCGCTTTTTCACCTTTTAACCACTGGGTTAATTAAACATAACATCTAATGCAGTTATGTGTGGGCCCGATGGTCTTATTCCATGGTCCACCCAACGCACACTTTAAAATAATGGTTATATAGCGTTTTAAACAATTGAGTGATTGGTTCCGTGACTTTTTGTAGTATATTCTCCACCAGGGTTGGAAAGTCGGAGTCGGAGTCGGACAGACTCCTGCATGGAGTTAGTTTTTGAATGAGAGCGAGTCGGAGTCGGAGTCTGAGTCGGGTAATTTTGAAGAGGGTGAGTCGGAGTCGGAGTCGGAGTCGGTAATTTTTCAAAAGATAAGAGCGAGTCGGCAATTTCAAAAGGTGAGTCGGATTCGGAGTCGAATCCGGTAATTTTGAAGAGGGTGGATGTCGGATCGAGTCGGAGTCGGAAAATTTTTGAACCGAATCCACAGTAGTATGTTCTCCACATACGTAGCAAAAAACATTCGGAGAATTTATACAAACACATTTTGTTGAACAGGAAACCGAAATAAAAGCGTTATCTGAAAAACAAAACTAAATTAACATTAATGCGCCTGTAATATATATATATATATAATTATAAAATATACTATATATATATATATATATAGTATATATATATATAGTATATAATATATAATATATACTATTATATATATATTATATATAAAAATATATATATATATATATTAAAAAAGACTAACAACACACAGACACAACCTTTACACTGAAAAACAACTTTGCAACTGCGAGCATACTACAAAATTCTCAGCGAGAACATTATATATTTTCACGTCATTTTCGACTACATCATCGCATTCAGGACAACTATACCTACATAGAACACCTATTCCCGTTTTAGTTCCAAAATCATTGTTGACCAGTGATTATCAGATGTATCTCAATTTTTTGTAACATGAAAATATTCTCGAATATTTTATTCCATTTTGGGAAGAAGTAGTTTTTTTCTTTTTGTTTTTATCATCTTTATGGCGTGGTTTTTCATATCAGTTGCATCTTTAAACTGTTCTTTGTGCTTCGATCTTAAATGATTTTTCAACGAAGTCGTTCTTCGTCCTTTCCTTGAAGACGTGTTATTGCTTAGAAACATATACAGAGTTATTAGACTCTTCCGTGAAATATTTTCACAGAACACTTTTCTTTGACGCCATAATATGTAAACATAAAAGTTATGTAATTTTTTAGCTCTTCTAAGCAACAAAATCACAAATAAATAATAACTGTTTTAGGTAAGCCAAAATGAAACATGTAAGAGACTGACCATGTTTCCTCAATCTACAATTCATTAAAAGAGAAAAAAAGTTGCCATGCAAAATTATTGTGAAATTCGGAATATTGATCTATACCTAAGAATGAAACACACTTTCAAAAATAATAATCCAAATTATTGCCTAATTAATAAGAAGCATCTAACAGTGTTTATTTATTTTCCGTTTTTTCTGCTAGGCCATGTCTAGAGAAACTAATACCAAAACAAAAAATATTGCCATAATAAATTAAGCTTTTGAAACCATTTGAAGAAATTACCAAATAAAATCAGCTCCTCTACAACTTCTGTCTCCGATGTAATACCATTAATCTCAACGGGTTGGGAAGAGTCAGCGATAGCTGTTAGATAGATGAAGGGACTGAGTACTTGAGTCATTGAAAAACACCATGTTCTCCCCCTCCGATTAGAAATACGAGAAATTCTTCAGAGATCTGTGTGTCCAAGTAGTAGTCTGTAGCAGCGCTATTCTGAAGTTGAGTGGGACTGGACTGGGACTGGACTATCGACTAGGACTAGACTGGGATTGAAGACTGACTGCGACGCCTTTCAAAAATAAAAGAGTTACGGAGAAGTGCGGAAAACATGAAAGCTTTATGAGTGATAGTTATGAAATGATAGAAAAGTGAGGGGTCATTAATAAATTCATTATGGATAAATCTAAAGGATGAACAACATGTGTCACCGCAACACTTTCCGTGAAGACAAAAAATGGAAACCAGAGAAAATTAAAGTTTTACTTTAAGGCGGAAAGAAGCTTTCTGCCACATTCTAATCAAAGGCTTTATAAAACCTGAACCTAGCAGGGCCCTAAACCGAGACCTAATCTATATGGATCGATCGATGCTGTAAAAATCAAAGACCCTAATCCAGATGGATTGACGATCCCCCATAAGTTAATTTTAAATATACAAGGCTAAATATCTAATATATATATATATATATATATATATATATATACTATATTATATATATATACTATATAATAGTTATAATATATATGATATATATATATATTATATATATAACACATATATTTTTATCAGTTATTATATTGAAATTCTTATCATAATTTTATTAGTGTTTATTACGTAAGAAAAATGGTCTTGCAAAAATATTTTAAATTTTTTTATAGGATCATTTATACACATTTCGTCTATACAATCGAATCGTAGATAATCGTAAAAAAATTATCGATAATTATTGATATTTTTTTTAATTATAATAAAACCAAAAATGGATGTAAATCATATATTGGAAGAGCACCGAAAAACAGATACAATGCAAATCCAGACGAAGTCGTATTCAGAATCGAAAGATCTTGAAAGAAGTTTAGTTATCTTTCACCGCTGGACATGGAAAGTGTCAATCCAGACCTTTAGCGCACATACAAATTAGCTTCAGTAAGATTTCTTTGCCATAAGTACGATAGTAGAATCTTGTCTTCCAATCTTCTTCCTAAAAAGGAAAAAAGAACGAAATTCTAGAACGAAACTTAAAGAGAAAGATTAGGCAAACTCACATTCCTCCCATTCAGACATTCCTTTACTGACTCAATCCATTTTTCTTTGTCTCTTAGCCAGTCCCATTTTCCAGCACCACTCAGCCCACTACACACCCGCATAACCAAACCGAATTATCAGTCCATCCTTTCCATTATGACCAAACCTTCTCAATACACACTCGTTTATTCCTCAATTGGGGCTTTTTTTTTCCCCCCCAGGGGGGGAAAAAAAACCCCCCACCACAAATCTCTAAAACGATCATTGACCATTCTATCAAATTCTCATACACACAACACGCCCCTAAGATCTTATACCTTAGATCTGTACCTCTTATACTGTACTGAACAAGGATTTACTTTCCACCAGCCACCTTCCTACCATTCGCAACGTTCCTGCTTACACTGCCTGAAAAGAAAATAACTTTTCATTCATTCGATATAAAATAAATATTTACACGCCAATTCTTGTTTCAATTGCTCACCATCCATCCAACATGATTTCACAATCCGAAAACTCTCCTACCCACTATCATCACTTACTCGTTTTCTTGTACATTTACGTTCCAAACCCCCTTCTACACCACCCTAACCATAACAGCGTTCTATTCAATCCTCTCAAAACTTTCCTCAGGGATTCACCACTAAACAATATATTTCAGCATACAATTAAGCAGAGAACCCTTAAATCCCTGCTTCCATTCCTCCTTCGGTCTAACATCTCCATACCACCCCTATCACAATGTTTAGCACCCATCCATATACAATATTAAATAATAATAATACAGTACACATCCCTGCCTCACTTCACTATTAATATTAAAATCATTCACTTTCCAATATATTTTATTTTGAAAGATGGCATCACTATCAACATACATACTTTGATTCCATTCAGAAGCCTACCACCAACACTATATGTCACTACCACCTGTCACAAAGCTTCCCTATTAATTCTTGTCATGCGGCCTGTTTGCCAATCCATTAAAAACCTAAATTCAATTTCTTCTTCTCCCTCTCATTTCCTAAATTAGTTTGTTTCAGTGGAAAATTTGATGTACACATTCTGTACCACTTTTAAATGAACCTTGTTCTTCATCAGTTAGTCCCCAGTCACTCGCGCATTCTTTCAACCAAAATTATGGCATATATCTTATCTTCAACACTACAGTTCCCTAAACTCTCTTACCCTAATATAAGTGTACTATTACTCTCATTGTACCTTAGAACTATACCTCCTATTCCAGACCATTGTCCACTTCCATTTCTACGTCAATCACAATCTCGTCCCATTCCTTATCATTTCACTGCTAATTCACCTCTACCTCCAGATTTACTATTCATCAACTTTCTCACTCTAGCCTAGGGTTTACTAATCTACTAATTACCTCATCCCAAAATGCTTATTTCTTCTAACATCATCAAATCCACACACATTCAAAAAATCACCTCTATAAACTCCTAATGTTATGCAAGATTAAGTACTCCCTGAACCTACCTCTCCTCAATCCATTTCATCAGTCACGAATAGTTACCTCTAATCATCATTCTCTGAAGATTCTTGTTACTTTCTCTCTTAATCTTTCTTAACTTCCAGAGGAGTTTCCGTTTCCCTTGTAATCCCCCATTCTACTCCTTCCAAACTGTTCATTTACCGTCACTCCCTCTTACGTATTGCAACTATTAGTTCTACCCTTTTTTCCTTTAATATTTCCATCAGCTTCGTTTCTAGCCTCATCATATTATTTTTATAGCACATT
>JABUQX010112814.1:10000-27500 GCA_015478945.1 Trachelipus rathkii | reverse complement strand
CCGACTCCGGTGAAAATTGCACGAGGCTCCACGACACGTTAACGCATAACACAACACACACACGTATTCTCCAAGAACTCATCACTCGCCAACCGGCTGATCAACCTGGAATCCTATACAAGAGAAGAAAAGATTTCCTTTCCAAGCCTCCTCCACGAATACACGTCCGTGAGGGAATTTTTTTCTTCCGCACAGCTAGCTTCGCGAACTATATAAGCTCACTTAAATTCTACCCTTGTTGTATAAGTATACGTTACTCATCATCAGTAGGTATATAGGCTCCTACTCCACCAGTCTTATTATGATAGATTTGATAGTCTTAAAGCTAAGAGATAATATAACTATGTCCCCTACTTGCAACTCTACTTGACCCTCAATCTCTAGCCCACGTACTAGTATTATGTGTGACCGCACTATCTTACTTTATTCTTATTAATTATATTTTTACTATTACATAACATATAGATGCTTCACAAGGAGTTAGTATCACACTTAACTCGCTAATTCACCTCTACTATATAGCGCGCTACCTCGTACATTACAAATGATATATATAAATATATATCCAATGCTCATCAGCATGCCATTTATTGCTAGTATATAGTTGAGCATATTAGAAAAATCTCATAAGAAATCATCTAGTATCGTAGTTACTATATATGGTACCTCATTTCTTTCCCTCCACACTACTGTTACTGTATATGTGAGACTCTGCTTGTGCCATCTTCTTTTTCCACTGTATTTAATATGCTGTCTCATTACTCTTTTCGACTAGATACCCTTAACGATTATGCTGTCACAGAATCTCTATGTTAGGATTAAGTTTAAGTGACTTTTTAAGGACATAAGCGAGGTGATATAAAATACTGGCGAGAATTTAGCATTACCTGTATTTTATTTATTCTACTCCCATCTCATTCCTATGTAAAAAATCTGATTCACCAACCCAGTTTCATATATGTGATTATATCTTAATTCTATAAATAAAAATAAAATAAATATATATAATATATTATTAAATATAAAGATGAAAAAAAAAATATATATATGTTAACGATTATTATTGTGACAAATTAGATTAAATCTCATAAGTTTTAGGAATAATCAAAGGATAAAACAATGGGATAATATTATTGAATATGAACAGGATATTATTTATAGAAGTTATATTATTGGGCCAAGTCAAAAATCTTGCAGGACGATTGACAGTCTGCGAATGATCTATGGAATGGATTGCGTTGAAAGCAGAATGGGGATATAGTATTTAAGGAAAGCCCATTATTAATGATGATTAATATTATAAATAATCTCAATTATAAATTTCTCAAAAATGGACACGTATTATTGTATAACTTTACTTTTTAAGGTTCTTAATTTTTAATTTTATCTAGTTAGTTCACGAATTGAGGATTAGAGTCAGAAACGCTGAGTTTTAAGGTTCTTTATTTTTAATTTTCATCTTTTAAAATTTTTATATTATTTCAAATAATGTTGCTATATTACTTATGTACTTTTGGTTTAAGATGTGGATGTGAGTATGAAGGCTGGTCCAAGTAGAGATTGGATATAAAGAGTTATAATTCCAATATAATTGGTTACTTTATCCAAGATTTAGAACATAGAATTAGAGAAATATATTTATAAGTAAGTTATACCAAATAATTTATAAAAATAATACTACAGTTATTAGAGGAAAAGAAAAATGGTAAATCCTGTTAACATTTTCAATTAATAATAAATAAAAAATGATAAAAGAATTAATAACTTATGAAAAGAATTTAATAGAAATATAAATATAGAACATGTGACATGTAATTAAAGAAAAAAGTGTTGAGACATAATTAAGTGAGAAAAAAGAGATTATAAAGTAATAATAAATGTACTAGCAAATATAACTTCAGCCGTTTTAATGAAAGAAATTCAAGATATTATCTGTAGTGTAGATTTACACTCGATAAAAAATATTAAGAAAATATATATATATATTATTGAAATTATATAATAACAATAGTAAAATTCAAGTATTAACTATATATTTTTTGATTAAATAATAATATATATATAATTAATTATAGATTACATTCTTAAATCTAACTATTAAACACAAAAATTACATAAGAAGTATGATTATTTAGTACTGATAATTTTAAACAAAACTTTGTACTATTGTAATTAACTATATGCAAACATATATAATAACGGTATATATACTTGCCCTAGGCTATGTTTTAAATTACTATCAAAGTATGAATAGTAAATTAATAATCAATTACATGAAAAATTTTATTCCTTATGGTGTTTAAAACCTAGAAAAAAATTAATTTATTTACTGAATAAAAATAGTCTATGAAATTGCACATATAACTGTTAAATACAAGGTTTGAATTAATTAAAACAACAAATTATAAAATTTATACTTCAATGTAATAATTCATTGCCAAAAATAAACATTTTGAGAATTTTATTTTTAATACAAAATTGCAGTTTTAAGAGCAAATATTTCCATCCAATATTAGTAGATTAAAGATTAATTTTCGGGCAAGTTATTTTTTAATTAATAGGTATATTTTATCAATCTTTTTACATTTAAATTATAATTTTAAAATCATTGCCAATTGCCTCTTTACTTTATTAAAGCATTTTTTACAACAAAAGTTTAAAAATAAGATTGAAAATATTTTAAATAATGTTACTTATGCTGAAAATATTTTGAATAATGTTACTTTATGCTTCCAATCACTAAATTCCTAGGGTGATAATTTCATTATTAATTTTATCATTGTCAGTCACTTCTTAAAGGCTAACTTTTATAAATAAAAATGTGATAATTAAAATACTCACGTTCCTTTTTCACAATCGTATATAACTATTTGATCATCATCACTCGAAGATATCAGTAAATCTCCACTTGGAGAGAAATCAATATGATTAATTCTTTCAGTGTTGTCCCTAAATAACTTTGCAACACGAAAGGATCTTACAACAGAGTCAATAAGTTTCATGGTTACTTAATAATTAATTATTAATACTTAATATGTAAGGAACAGTCATTGACTATAGAAACACGTTACAGGACCAAATAAAACATAGATCTTTACTATTAATATTCCATATAACTTTTAAATTAAGCTTTCCATCTTACTAACTGATATAAGCTATTCAAATGGTTTCGATAATAATTATTATTTGAATTATAATTTACTTTATATATTATCATTCACTACTTAATTTAATTTATTATATTATATATATATTTTGTTGATTATTAATATTTAATTATTATTTATATTATTATTTATATTATTTAAAATTATAGAGACTTATAGGAATCAATATATATTTTGATTAAGCTAAATATTATCAAAAGTAGAGTGGAGGGGAGGGGGATAGGGGAGGGTTGAAAAGTCATGCTAACTTGTTTTTTTTCTGTGACTACTTTTATTATATATATAATATAGTATATATATTATTATAATACTATATATAATAATATATATATATATATATATATTATATAATATTATTATATATATATATATATATATATATTATTATATATATTTATATAATATATATTAATATTATATATATTTATTTATATATAATTATATATTAACATTATTATATACTAATTAAGAAAAAATTATATGAGAAAGTGGATATAGATAACACATGCAATTGTATATGTTATACATACTTTCTTGTATACCTATATATATTAATTATATTTTATATATTACATATTAAATATTAATTAGTATTATTATATATTATAATATATACTATATATATATATATATATATATATAATATATATATATATATGTATAATTTATTAATAATTATTATAATTAATTAATATATATTAAATATATTAATAATATTAATATAATATTATATTAATAATATAATATTATATTATATATATATTATATAATATTAATATTATATATATATATATATATAAAATATATATCTATATTTGTTTTGTATGGGTGAGCAATGGTTATGTGGCTACAACCTGGGAGCTAGAGAATGAATACCTTAACAATTATGACGAATTTACTCCAATAGTTAAGATGTATCATAGGTTCACGTTACGCGGGTCCTATGATTAGCCTAGTGAATGTAGATTTTTGTCTGTGATCGTATACTGTATAAGCTTATCACTTAATATTAATATATATATAATATTAGAAGTAAAGAAAGTATTACTGTATATTATATAATATATATAATATATTATTTATACTATATATATATTATATATATATATATATATATATATAATATATATATATATATATACATATATATATAATTTATATATATATCTATATAGTATATATATATATATATATATATTATTATATATATATAGTTATATATATATAATATATATATATTTATATACTATATGAATATATATATATATATATATATATATATAGTATATATATATAGTATTGTGTACAAGTATACCTTGGCATGTAAATAATATTTTTTATTGACTAATACATTTAATATTATTGAATTTTTTCTTTTTTCAATATTACAATTTCTTTAAAACAACTTTAATTTATTTACAAAATATACACAAAACAATTGAGCTTTCGTCCTACATCATCGTAAGACCACCTCAGAATCTGAACAAGGGAAATATTTTAAAGAATATATAATAAAAATTATTTTTAAAAAATTGGTTGGTTGTTTCTTAACTATCCTTTTTCTTGATGTTTCCCAAAATGTTAGAAATAAAAAAAATGACTCTCGAACATCACCTCCAGCTTAATGTCTCAGGCATCCGTTGAACGTTCTTTGAATATAGATGATTACTGGGACTCCAAATATTTTTCTTTTCCTGGTATGATTACAAAATAAAATGAAAGCTGCTTCTTTTATATTGATTTTATGGTTATGTTCTGACCGATGAGTGTCTAAGGACAGACTTTACCCTCAAGATCCATTTCCTTCAAACCCATAAAGGAAAATATTTTTTTGATGAATAACTGTTATCTTTAATTTTTTTGAAAAAAAACAAAAAAAATACTTCGTTTTTTTTGGGGGGAGGGGGAAAAGATTTTTTTTCCCCTTTCACAAAAATGGCAATAAAATCTTTAATTTTGAAGATATTTCAATGCTTTTTTCACTACAATACTCCAATTTTATGTAGTAATAAATTTAATTTAGATACTTTATTTCAAAATTTATTTTCTAAAAGTTTTTTTTTTACAAATCTCTGAAATAGTTACTTTGAAAATTTTTAGTTGCCAACACTGCATTCACGTGTGACAAGACACCTACGTTATACAAAAGCATTTAATATAAACGTCAGTTTGTTTACACTTTTATATGTGAACTTGGTACCAAATTTGAAAAATAACTGTTCGTTTTTTTTAAAGGAATTTTTTTTGTGGTCTAATGTAAGGAAAAAATGAAGTGTTAGAAAAACGCAAATAAACATTTGGAAATTTTATTTGTTTTTTCAGAATTCAATATTATTATATATATATATATATATTATATATATATATTATATATATATTATATTAATATAATAAATATATAATTATATTATAATATATATATATATATATATATATATATATATATAAGTATATATAAATATATATAAATATATTATATATACTATATAATATATATATATTATATATATATATATTCTATATAATATATAATATATATATATATATATATATATATATATATATAGGGGTTCCAAGCACCCTTCCATGGATTTAAATAATTTCCGAGTTTCAAAGCAGTGATATCAAAGCAGGATATTAGAAAACTGTTCCGAGTGCCTTCTTTTCTGGGTCCTGCTGGATCGGACTAGTGGGTAAAGCCTCCCTGCCACATTGTTAATCGGCGACGCTGTTGTCGATGGTTCGACGTCCTGGAGCGAGTGAAATTTTTATTCGTCTTATTATTGCAACTTTGTCACAAACCAACTGTATGTGCCCATTTCGGCCGTTGCTTTTCTTTCGTCTGGTTGCTTTCTGTAATCCAAAGCACAACAAACAGAATGCCCATGAGCCCCTGCAGTTTCCAACACCTCCTGTCGATTTAAATAAGTACCGAGTTTTTTCAAAGCAATGGTATCGAAGCAGATTGGAAAAATAACTCCCAAGATGCCTTCTTTTTCTGGAAGGTGGATCGAACTAGTGGTGGAGCCTCCTGTACATTGTTCTAACGGCGACGACGCTGTTTTCGATGGTTCGAGCCCTGGCGCGAGTTAATTTCTTCGTTCCTATTATTGTAAACTTTGTCGCAATAAGTATTGTTTAGCCCATGTCGCGTTTTGCTTGGACTTTGGGTGGGTTGCTCCTGTAACCCGGGAGCACCCCAGCAGAAACCGGGTAAGCCCCAGCAGGTGTTTCCACCCACCCAATTAGTGGGTTGAAAAAAGCTACGCAGTTTTAAAAGCAATGATATCTAGCAGGAGCACTTTGATAACTGTTCCGAGATCCTTTTTTCTAGGGGAGGGCGGATCGGACCTAGTGGTGGAGCGCTCCTTCTACATTTCTACCACGGCGGACCACCCACGCTGTTGTCGATGGTTTCTAGTTCTGGCGCGAGTAGTTGTCGATGGTTCGAGTCCTTATTATTGCAAATTTGTTGCAACAAGCATGTTGTGTCCACATTTCGGCGATACTTGAACTTTGGTTTGGATACCGCCCCCTGTAACCATGAGCACAATAGCAAGAATGCCCATGTAGCGCCAGCAGGTGTTCCAACCACTCTTGTCGATTTAAATAAATAGTACAGAGTTTCAAAGCAGTGATATCGGAGCAGGAGATTAGAAAACTGTTCCGAGATGCCTTCTTTTTCTAGGAAGGTGGATCGGACTATTGGTAGAGCTCCCTGCATACTTTCTAACTGCGACGCTGTTGTCAATGGTTTGAGTCTTGGCTAGAGTGAAAATTTTCTTCGTCTTATTATTGCAAATTTGTCGCAACAAGCACGTTGTGCCCATTTCGGCGTTTCTTGACTTTGGTTGGTTGTTCCTGTAACCCAGGAACACCCACGCAGAATGCCATATAGCCCCAGCAGGTGTTCCAACCACCCTCTTGTCGATTTAAATAAGTACAGAGTTTCAAAGCAGTGATATCGAAGCAGGAGATTAGAAAACTGTTCCGATATGCATTCTTTTTCTGGGAAGGTGGATCGAACTAGTAGTAGAGCTTCCTGTACATTGTCTAACGACGACGCTCTTGTCGATGGTTTGAGTCCTGGCGCGAGTGAAATTTATCTTCGTCTTATTATGCAAACTTGCCGTAATCAACGCATTGTTGGTGCGCCCATTTCGCGCGTTCCTTGACTTTGGTTGGTTGCTGCTGTAACCCAGGAGCACCCCAGCAGAATACCGTAGCCCCAGCAGGTTTTCCAAGCACCTTTCTGTGGGTTTAAATAAGTACCGAGTTTCAAAGCTGTGATATCGGAGTAGGAAATTAGAAAACTGTTCCGATGTGCCTTCTTTTTCTTGGTAGGTGGATTGGACTAGTGAAAAAGCTTCTTGTACATTGTCTAACGGCGACGCTGTAGTCGATGGTTCGAGTCCTGGTGTGAATGAAATTTTTCTTCCTTTTATTATTGCAAATTTGTCGCAGCAAGCATGTTGTGACCATTTCGGCGTTTCTTGACTTTGGTTAGATACTCCTGTAACCATGGAACACCCAAGCAGAATGCCATGTAGCCCCAGCAGGTGTTCCAACCACCCTCCTGTACATTTAAAAAAAGTACCGAGTTTCAAAGCAGTCATATTTGAGCAGGAAATTAGAAACTGTTCCGATAGGCCTTCTTTTCTGGGAAGGTGGATCGGACTAGTGATAAAGATTCCTGTACATTGTCTATGGGTGACGCTGTTGTACATGGTTCGAGTCCTGGCGCGAGCGAATTTTTTCTACGTCTTAGTATTGCAAATTTGTCTTAACAAGCTGTTGTGCCCATTTTGGCGTTTCTTGACTTTGATTGGTTGTTCCTCTAACCCAGGAACACCAACGCAGAATGTCATGTGGCCCAAGAAGGTGTTGCAACCACCCTCCTGTCGATTTAAATAAGTACCGAGTCTCAAAGCAGTGATATCGAAGCAGGAGATTAGAAAACTGTTCCGACATACCGTTTTTCCTGTGAAGGCGGATAGGACTAGTGGTGGAGCCTCTTCTACGTTGTCTAACGGCAACGCTGTTGTCGATGGTTTGAGCCCTGGCGCGAGTGAATTTTTTCTTCGTCCTATTATTGCAAATTTGTCGCAACAAGCATGCTGTGCCCATGGTTGGTTGCTCCTGTAACCCAGGAGTAATCCATCAGAATACGTGGAGCCCCAGCAGAGGTTCCAAGCACAATTCTGTAGATTTAAATTTTTTACCTAAAAAAATATTTCTTGAAAATAATTCATACCCAGAACCCAAATCCGGCTCAGGCTCCGGCTTCAACTCCGGCTCCGACTTTGGCTCCGGCTCCGGATTCGACTAAGGTTTCTGTTCTATTTGAAAATTGTTCAGCATGTCTTCTGACATTAAGTTTTTCACTTAAAAATATTTCTTTAAAAAATTCATACCCAGGATCCGGCTCCGGCTCCGGCTCCGCCTTCAGCTCCGGATCCGACTAAGGTTTCTGCACTATTTTGAATAATATCGTTCAGCAAGTCATTCTGGCAGATGAAATTTTCACCTAAAAAATACTTTCGAAATTAAAGTTCATACTCCGGCTCCGGCTCCGGCTCCGTCTCCGGCTCCGGCTCCGGCTCCGGCTCCGGCTCCGGCTCCGGCTCCGACTCCAGCTCTGTTCTGGCTCCGGATCTGGATCCGAATAGGGATTTTGCACTATTTGAAAAATTGTTCAGCGCGTTTTCTGACAGTAAATTTTTCACATAAAAATATTTCCTAAAAAAAATTCATACCCAGGATCCGACTCCGGCTCCGGCTCCGGATCCGGATCCGCTTCGGCTCCGGCTCCGGCCTTCGGCCTTCGGCTTACGGGTCCGACTAATGTTCTAGGCCTGTTCAAAATTGTGCAGCAACGTCTCTGGCAATAAATTTTTCACCCTAAAAAAATATTTCTGAAGAAAAGTTTATACACCCCAGATCCGGATCCTGGATCCGGATCCGGAAATCCGGCTCAGACTTCGGCTACCGCTCAGGTTCCCAACAGAGAATTCTGCACAAGATGATGCTCGTGCAAGAAAGTTTTCTGGGAAAAAATTTTTCAGGACCAAAAAAATATTTTCGCACAACCACAATTTTCAAACTAGCTTCTGACTCGAAAAAATTCATACTTTCTCTGACTCCGGTTCCACACCGACTCCAGGTCCGGATCCGATTAAGAATTCTGCACTATTGAAAATTGTTCAGCACGTCTTCTGACAATAAATTTTTCACCTAAAAGTATTTTCTGAAGAAAATTCATGCCAGGATCAGGATCCATATCCGGATCTGGATCCGGATCTGGATCGTGCTCTGACTTCGGCTTCGGCTCCGGATCCGACTAAGGTTTCTGCACTATTTGATAACTGCTCAGCACGTCTTCTGGCAATAAATTTTTTACCTAAAAAAATATTTTTCGAAAAAATTTCATACTCTGGCTCCGACTCCGCCCCTTCTCCGGATCCGGATCCGAATAAGGATTGTGCACTATTTGAAAATTGTTCAGCACGTCTTCTTGACAATAAATTTTTCACCTAAAAAAATATTTCCCGAAAAAAATTCATAACCAGGATCTGGCTCCGGCTCCGGCTCCGGCTCCAGCTCCGGCTCCGGCTCCGGCTCCGGCTCCTGCTCCGGCTCTGCCTCTGGCTCCGGCTCCGGCTCCGGAACCGGAACCGGAACCGGATCCAACTTCGGCTTCGGCTGCGGATCCCACTAATGTTACTACACTATTTGAAAGTTGTTCAGCACGTCTTCTGACAATAAATTTTTCACCTCAAAAATACATTTTCTGAAGAAAATTCATACCCAGGATCCGGATCCGGCTCTGACTTCAGCTTTGGTTCAAGATTCAACTAAGGATTCTGCCCTATTTGAAAATTGTTCAGCCCGTCTTCTGACAATAAATTTTTACCAAAAACATATTTCCCGAAAAAAATCATACCAAGGATCCCCTTAGTGGCATCCGGATCCGGATCCGACTTCGGCTTCGGCTTTGGCTCCGGATCGGACAAATGTTTCTACACTATTTGAAAATTGTTCAGCACGTCTTCTGACAATAAATTTTTCACCTAAAAAAATATTTTCTGAAGAAATAATAATAATAATAATAATAATAATAATAATAATAATAATATAATAATAATAATAATATAATAATGGCCATTCCCTTAAAGGGAAGTTACATAAAAAGACATGATATCGAAAATCACTGAATGCTAATCGTGCAACCCTGCAGTGTCACGTGTTAGCTAAAACTCCTATAGAAAGAGCGCAAGAGTTGCCTAATATTGCATTTTAATTTTCAATTTTAATTTTAATTTTATTTTTTATTTTATTTTTTTAAAGGGCTCGAGCCCGACGGTGGGACAGAGAGGGGGGACGAAGTCCCCCCGTCGTCCCCCGCTAAGGCCGAGAGACCTTGACTCTTTCCATCGTTGCGATTTAATCTTGGGTATTCCTTTAGTTTAAAAAAAAAATGTTTTTGATAACTCTGACGCTCTAATTGCCTTGAAATAAACGAGAAAAAATCGATTACCGCTCGTTCGATAAATATCGGTTAAATACCGCTAAACGGCCAGTTTCATACATAAAAATAATATATAATAATAATATTTATAATAATAATTAATTAACTTAATATATAATAAAATAATAGAATATAAATAATAATAAATAATAAAATAATAATAATAAGGATAAAATAATAATAATCATAATAATAATAATAAATAAATAATAATAATAATATATATAATAATAATAATAAAATAATAATAATAAATAATAATAAAAATAATGATATAGGTGCTAAATCTCAAGCAGTTTTAACACTAATAAAGACTTTTAAGGTTTAAGGTTAGATTAAGTTAAGTTAGATTTATTTAATGCTCTTATTATTAATTCATTGGAAATTTAGCATAACAATAAAATGTGCGGTTTCTACAAAAACATGATAGATTCATATATTTGCGAATTCATGTGGAGGAAGAAAAATAAAGGTAAAAGATCTTATAAAGGTATGATGCATGATATCGTTTCTTTTTAGGATAAATAGTGGTTAAATTTAGCCTTGATCAGAATAATTCTATTTTTAACATCTTACTAATAACAATGTTATAACGAGAAAGAAAAATAATTTTCATTACAATTAAAATTCTTTATAAATTTATATAGTACTTTCAAAATCCATTCAAATTTAATATTTTATATCTTTATATATTTCAAAGAAAAAGATAAATATAAAATTAAATTAAATTGATTTTAAATGAAAAAAAGGCGTGAATGGCAGTTCTTGCTGCATAATAGAATACGCATTACCAACTTTACATCTATTTTTTTTTATTGTGGTTGGCGAAATCATAAAGTACCGAAAATTCTATTGCATCTTTCTTAGATAACAACTATAGTAAGAATAAAGTCATTAATTGACACTATACGAAATTAATTTAAACGAATTGATTCTAGATTTTAAACTTCACCAAAAAAAAATATCTATATCCTATTAATTTTAAACATGCAAAAAAACGTTCCAAATTCGTATCGATTTGTTGAATGATGTGAAGCACCATATTTTTGAAACTACTATCCTTTCGCCATTACGGTCAGGCCACATTTTGATTTCCTATATTCTTAATGAAAATTTGTTATTAATAAATTATTTTTTAATTTTGCTTTTTTATATCCTTTATTAAAAATAAACAGCCCGAAAACCGTAACGGTTTTCACTACAATTTTGTCATCATGAGTTTTTTCGGCTTGGTTTCCTCGGGCGAGCGAAGCGAGATCTCTGCGCGTGCGTAGCACGTGCTCAGGGACAAGTCTTGCTCCGTTAGGAGCAAGCCAAAGGCTTGTATATTATTATTAAATAATTAAAGAATTTAAGAATGTTAATTTTTTCTTACAAATGATATAAGACATAGAAGGTCAGAAGAATTAATAGCAGATTATAGGAGATTGATTCAGAAGATGAAAGCTAGTGGAAGAAAGTGCATGATTTCTGGGATTTTACCTAGGATTAGGGATTTATGTTTTTCAGAAAATATTAGGTTTTTGGATTTGTAGAGAGACTTTCTGGATAAAGATATTTTTTGCAGCAGATAGAGTTCACTTGAGTCGTAAAGGTGTTGGGCTTTTCAGCACCATGAAGAACAAGACATGAACACCGAAGATAAAGATTAGACAAGGATGAGATTTAATGAGATCCGTGAATGGACGTTGAGGCCTTGGTATTTGAAAGGGATAGAGTAAAATAATATAGATATAGATGACTTGCTAAGAGATTAAGAAATGGTCACATGTAAGTAAAGAAAATATTTAATGAGATAAAGAAAATGTAAATAGATGAGGAAGATAAGTAAATAGATTCTGGTAAGAATATAGTTAAAGAAGGTAGAAAAATGACAAAGAAAAGTACACAGATAAAGAAGAGGTGTAAAGAGGAAAAGAAAAGGACATGTATAAGGCATATAGAGATAATGGTAAAATTGACATATATTAATGTAAATCAGAGTTGCTACCTGTTAAATCTAAAAAATTTGCTGAAAATACATAAAAGTGCTCGGTATCTTTTTTTTTCATTTCCTTTGTGAATTTTTGCTAGATATATTTCTCCAGAATATATATATATATTTATATATATATATATATATATAGTATATATATATATATATATATATATATATATATAAGTATAAGAGCAATATATATATATATATATATATATATATATATAGTTCTTATCTTAGCCTTTCTTTAAGGATAAACCATAACAATATTACATTTAGTTACACGTAAATGAGAAAACTTTATAATATTATTAGTTAAAAAATTTTGAATGACTAACTTGTAGTTGTCTTGTGTTTAACTTTAAATTGTGGCAAAGAAAATAGCTAAATTTAGCTAATTCCAGAGTTCCTGTTTACTAAATGTTTATGATGTGTTTTATTGTTATAGATGCAAAACTAATCTTTCTGGCTATTTTGCTGATGGTAACTTTTAAGTTTTTTAGAAACAATGGAAGGTCACTCGTGGCGAGAGTAAGTTTAAGGAAGAAAATACTCATGAATCCTACTCAGTCAGTCTCTTTAAAAATTTGGGTTCTCTGAAGCTCTGGCTCTCCCCATGGTTGGCTCTGGCACTGGCTCAGTTCTTAGCAACATGGTTTTGCACCATAATTTTCGACTCTGGTTCTGGCTCTCATCCTATAGCTATACTTTCTTGCATCGGAACTTTCGGCTCTGCTTGACTTTGTCCCTAGAACCTAGCTATATGTTTTTCTACCGGAACATTCAACTAGTTCTGGCACTCTCACCAATTCTGACTCTAGCTACATGCTCTTACACCAGAACCATCGCCGCCTCTACTTCTGTCTCAAGTTGCATGTTCTTGCACCTGAATCTGAATCTCGCCCTAAGTCTTCTTTGCCCATGCTCTCAAGTAAGTGTAACAAGAGCAGTGTATATAATATTTAACCCATCTTAATAGAAATATATTTATTGAAGTACTAATCCAACCATACAAATTTCTTTTCAAGAATTTTCAATTTCTAAATTTTAAATTTAAAAGTACATGCATCAAATTAGTCATTTTTTTCATTCTTGTTTGTATAGACCAATATATTAGAATGCTTTTTATTATAATTATAATTATTATTATTATTATTATTATTATTATTATTATTATTATTATTATTATTATTATTATTATTATTATTATTATTATTATTATTATTATTATTATTATTATTATTGTCTTCCAGTCTATGGCATAGCTAGAAAATCAGCTATTAATTCGGTTATTTTTATGCAAAAACGCTTCATCCGACTGTTAAGCCCCACTAAAAACTTCTACGAGCATACATCACCTTTATTTAAAAAACTTAAAATATTACAATTTGAAGACCTATTAAAGCTATCTCTATTAAAGAAACAGCACAAGATACTACAAAATAAGGCATGTAACTTCCTAATATCTAACTTTCATAATAATCAAATTCAAAGAGATATAATCTAAGAAATAGTGCTCACATAAATCCTCCTTTCTATAGGTTAGAAAAGCTAGACAAGCAGTTAGTTATAAATGTGCTAAAGTCTATAACGATTTACCTCAAGAATCAAAAAATGAAAATTCTCATATATCATTTAGTAAACTCAAAAAAAGCTATATAAATAAGTACTAATACTATTACTATATTGTCATTTACAAGTAAACTCAAAAAAGCTATATTAATAAGTACTAATAATATTACTATATTATATATCATTATTATTATTATTATTATTATTATTATTATTATTATTATTATTATTATTATTATTATTATTATTATTATTATTATTATTATTATTATTATTATTATTATTATTATTATTATTATTATTATTATTATTATTATTATTTTTATTATTATTATTGATATTTTTTTTTTTATTTTTTATTCTGGATGTACTCATAAAAGATATATATGTCGGCTTCTCAAATACTTGTTGGTGTTATTATTACCATTTGGATTATTTTTATCATTACCATTATTATTGATATTATTATTATATTATTTATTATTATTATTATTATATTATATTATTATTATTATTATTATTATTATTATTATTATTATTATTATTATTATTATTATTATTATTATTATTATTATTATTATTAACTGAAGAATATATTCTTATTTATCTCCTTGATCTTCGCTTCGGGTCAAGAGACTCATAGCTGCTTATGCCAAGCATCCCTTTCTAGCCAGTTAAAAGGTGAATTCGAAGATTGGGCATGTGTTCAGAGTAGGATTGGCCGATGCATAGGTGCAGTGCGGCGCTGTGCGGTGCGGTGCGGTGCGGTGCGGTGCGGAAGTGGTGCTCGGAAAACCCTAGTTCAAAGAAACGTTAATGTTGGCCTGGAACGTTCTTGTTGACAAGTATAAGAAACAAGTTTGTTACACAAAAATAATCATCTTCCTCAATTGATTGGCCAGATATCCAACTCCGCTGTCAATATATATATATATATATATATATATATATATATATAATATATATATATACTATATATATATATATATAATAAAAAATATATCTATATCTATATAATATATATATATATATATATATATATATAATTTTAATGTCTAATCAAAGAAAAAAAATGAATAAAAAGAAAAATTAGGAAATATGTTCAAATTAAAAAAAGCAAATGAAGTAAAAACTATATTTTGATTTAATAAAAAAAAAACTTTTAATATATATACTAATAATATATATATATATATATATATATATATATATATATATTATATAATAATATATATATATTATATATTATATATATATATATATAATATAATATATATATATATTATATATATATATATAGATATATATATAGATATATATATTTATAATATATATTATATATTATACTATATATATATATATACTATATATATATATATATATATATATATAGTATATATATATATATATATATATATATATATATATATAGATATAATGATATATATGTATATGTATGTATATATATATATATATATAAATATAATATAATATATATAATAATAATATATATATATACTATATAATAATAATATATATATATATATTATATATATATATAGAGATATAATATATATATATATATTAAATTTACTTTAAATTTTAAATTTCATATTTATTTTAATTTAATTTAATATTTATTTAAACTTTAATATTAAATGCTAATATACTTAAGAAGAATTTTAAAATTACGTGTGACATTCTTCCATACCTCCATACTTAGTCATTAAAATTTACACATTGGTGTTTATGTGTTTGCCTGTGTGTTTCGGTGTGTAGGTGGGTGTTTATTCAAGAGAGAGAGAGAGAGTTGATTGACAGAAATTCAATCACTTCGGGCGGATAAAGAGACCGAAAGTTACATAGGATGTATACTACGACTAAGCAGGCAGATAAGATGTGTAAATGCGACACGAAATCAGTGTGGTCAAATCTCACATGACTGGTGTGAGAGGAGTTAGGATGAGGTGAGAGAGAGAGACGAGAGAGAAACGAGGAGAAACGAGCTGAAGAGAGAGGAGACGACGAGAGCAGAGAAGACCAGACTATGAGAGAGAGAGAGAGAGAAGAGAGAGGAGAGAGAAGAGAGGAGAGAGAAAGAAGAGGAGAGAGAGAGAGAAAAGAAAGAGGAGAGAGAGATGAGAGGCAGAGAGAGAGGATGAGAGTACGAGAAGAGAGAGGAGAGAGAGAGAGGAGAGAGGGAGAGAGAGATGAGCAGAAGGAGGAGCAATGGAAAGAGAGCAGAGGAGAGAGAGAGAGAGAGAGAGAGAGAGAGAGAGAGACAGTGTGTGTGTGTGTAGGTGTGTGTGTGTTTGTGTGTTTTGTGAAAAGTATTAACAAAATTTACCGTATTAATCAACGGGGGAATTTAACCTTTCAACATTTATTATTATTATTATTATTATTATTATTATTATTATTATTATTATTATTATTATTATTATTATTATTATTATTATTTATTATCATTATTACTTATATTATTATTATTATTATTATTATTATTTATTATATTTATATATTATTATTTTTATTATGTAATAATTTTTTTTATATTAGTATTATTAGTATTAATTATTATTATTATTATTATTATTATTATTATTATTATTATTATTATTATTATTATTATTATTATTATTATTATTATTATTATTATTATTATTATTATTATTATTATTTTAAGAAAATTTAACTCAGCGTCAATTTTAACATACTTTTTGCAAGTTCTTTCTATTCTTCCAAATAATTCTTATTTTCAAGAAAAGTTATTATGAACTATTCTAAAATAAAAAAAAGTATGCTTCAGGCATGATCACGGTTAACTAACCATTTATAATGCAGTTTACAAATAATAAATTTCAAAATATAAAAAATCTAAAATTAAAAAAAAATAATTTCGATGAAAAATCAAAAAAACTCACAAACATTCAAAAAACATTCAAACATTTATTCATTTAATTAAATTTCAAATTTATGTCCAGTTTAAATTTTTTAATAAAAAGGGATTCTGCCAAAGAAGATAGTTAAAATTACCAATTTGAAATAAGATTTTAAAACAACTAGCAATTTCAACTATAGGAGGGGATTTGTATTCCTTCATATAATGACCCCATAATTTACTGGGTTTATACCTGTGTTGCATTATTCGGTTCTTAAGTGTTTTTTTTTTTTTTTTTTTTTTTTTTTTTTTTTTTTGTATCCCACATAAGAGGAATTACATTTACTTCTTCTTTTTAAAATGGTAGATTCGAA
>JABUQX010112814.1:0-5000 GCA_015478945.1 Trachelipus rathkii | reverse complement strand
ACAAGGATCTTGATGTAAAGACTCAGGATGTTCTTTGCAACCATCCTTCATGTCTTCATCGGGCTCTGGGATGGAATGTTTTTGTGGCACAGTAACAAGTACATCATCTCCGTGTGATGTTGGTCAAATGGCCGATGGAACAATTGGATAGATTGGATAAACGATGGTCCACTTTTTTCTCCACATACTATGTTGAAGAAGAGGCATCATACAGAAATAACAATCACTGACGTAGTTGGTTGGTTCTTAACATATCATAGGAACGGCGAAAGGCAT
Organism: Trachelipus rathkii; assembly: GCA_015478945.1. Classification (NCBI taxonomy): domain Eukaryota; kingdom Metazoa; phylum Arthropoda; class Malacostraca; order Isopoda; family Trachelipodidae; genus Trachelipus; species Trachelipus rathkii. The sequence continues at coordinate 4,724 of JABUQX010112814.1, read as the reverse complement.
TAATCGTACTTTATTATTTAACCAGCCATGGAGATTTACTGCATTCGAATTACAGCAAATATGTACAAACCGGGATTTATCCTGGTCTTCTATTTTACAACCGAAATAATGGTAATATGCTGTCTTTATTAATGGAGTAATTTCAGGTTTCTGGAATGCAAAGATCACATCACCACACATATAACAAAAATTATTCAAACTATTAACACATGTTTGCGGCATCTTGAAAGATGATTAATTTCAAATTAAATAAAAGTATAAAAGTTAATTAGAAATAACAGAGGAGTCAAACCAGCGAATTTTTTTTAGGAAAAACATGATTCACACAAGCCATTTTTTAAGAATTAACAGAAGACCCACACGATTTAAGCTTCTGTAAGCACGACAATGGAAGTCCATATCATTAAAATTACCTCCATTGGTATATGAATGCTCGGCCAGAGTTGCCACCCCAAATTATTAAAACCCAGAATTTCTTTGCCAAATTGGATTTTTTCACTAATTCATAATCGAAATTCGTATTTATTATGTAAATGAGAGTTAAATGATAGTTTTAAATGTCACAATCGTTTTTAACACATAAAAACATAAGAATTTACTGTTATAGAGCAGGAAGGAATTTTCGTGTTGACCGGTGTTAGCTTTATTAACTTCATTACTGAAATAGTATCATAAAATAAATTTCTTCTTCTTCTTCTTCTTCTTCTTCTTCTTCTTCTTCTTCTTCTTCTTCTTCTTCTTCTTCTTCTTCTTCTTCTTCTTCTTCTTCTTCTTCTTCTTCTTATTCTTCTTCTTCTTCTTCTTCTTCTTCTTTTCTTCTTTTTTTCTTCTTCTTCTTCTTCTTCCTTCTTTCTTCTTCTTCTTCTTCTTCTTCTTCTTCTTCTTCTTCTTCTTCTTCTTCTTCTTCTTCTAATTTAATAGTTAATATTATTATTATTATTATTATTATTATTATTATTATTATTATTATTATTATTATTATTATTATTATTATTATTATTATTATTATTATTATTATTATTATTATTATTATTATATATTAATAATAATAATTAATAATAATAATAAATAATAATAATATTAATAATAATTAATAATAAAAGGAGAGAAACTAAGAAGAATAATAATAATAATTAATAATAATAATAAATTATTTTAATAATAATAATAATAATTAATAATAATATATAATTAATAATAATAATAACAATAATATAATATTTATAGAATAATAATAATAATAATAATAATAATAATAATAATAATAATAATAATAATAATAATAATATAATAATAATAATAATAATAATAATAATAATAATAATAATAATAATAATAATAATAATAATAATAATAATAAATATAATAAATAATAATATATAATAATAATAATAATAATTAATTAATAATAATAATAATAAGGAATAATAATAATTAATAATAATAATAATATAAATAATCAATTAATAAATAATAATAATTAATTATAATAAAATTATTGTTATTATTAGAATTTTTAAGAAGATTATAAATATTAATAAAAAGAACTACTATCATTATTAGTATTATTATATTATTAATTTTTATAATTATTATTATTATTATTATTATTATTATTATTATTATTATTATTATTATTATTATTATTATTATTATTATTATTATTATTATTATTATTATTATTATATAATAACTTCTAAAGTAATAATTTTCAAAAATCTTCCATCTAATTTACAACCCTTTTAACATTATTTATTTAATTAACACTATTAAGAAGCGCTCCCAAAAAAATAATAATAATAACAGAACAGTAAATTATTATTAGGAAACTCCCAAAACAAAAGCTATTGAGAAGGTTGCTTAGTTCTGCCATAGTATAGATATAATTAAAATTGTATTTATCTATATTTATAGTGTATATAAATATTTCTATATATATTTATACTGTGGTTCTGCTTAGAGAATTTAGTTGTTTGCCTGTGTCATATGTGTGGCTTGTGTGCTACAATGCGCGAAAGAAGGAAGTGGGTTTTCCCCACATAAATGCACTTGAAGGCGATGCGAGAGATACTAAAACTATTATTTTAATTTATTGGGAGGTGTGATAGCTAATATTATGTTTAAAATCCTCTGTATCAGATAATTATATATATATATATATATATATAATATATATAATAAAATATATATATAATATATATATTATATATATATATATATATTATATATGTATCATATTGTTCCTATATCTTGAAAAATAAATTATAGATATGTATATACTATACTCTTAAAATATTATCACAGTTATGTACTATATTTATAAAATATATTATATATATAATATATTATATATATTATATATATATTACTATTATATAATCTATATATAATTTCACAATAGTTTAACTGTTTTTTGTTGCTATGATTATGACAATAGCTTTTAATTTTATGATTACCGTTTCTCAGGCGAATCATCACTATAATATATATATATAAATATATCATCAGTATTATAATATATATATATATACTATATATATATATATATAGTATAATATATATATATATATATATATAATATATATAGAATACTATATACTATATATATATATATATATATAAATCTATAAGATGATTCCCGCTTTTGGTATCTAGCACCCTTTTCGATGATGAAGGAATTAGAGTTATAGGTCTTGAACACTTGGAATAGTAATGGTAGTATTATGGTATAAGGACGAATCCGTGTAAATTTTTCGAAGTCTGCTAGGATGTAGTATAGAGGCGTGCCTTCACCCCCGAGCGGGACGCCGATGTATTGCGCCTTACGCCTTGTGTGCATGATCTGCCGTGGCGTGAGTTTAGGCCCTAACAGCCGTTTGGGCGACCGACCATTTGGAGGTCAACACAGACCGCAAGGTCTGTTTGACCGACACCAGACACAGACAGAGCGGCGGCTCGTGTGCGCCATCACACCAAACACATTAATATTATTACATTATTATTACGTCGAAGAAGTTTTTCCGAAGCGAAACACTTCATGAGGTTTGTGTTTTAAGCCCCTTCTGCGTCTTCCTTCAGCGCGTCGGTTAGCCTTCCTGCCACCACACCGCACCGGCACCGCACCTCACCCGGCCACCGCTGCCGTAGCGGGTCCTTTTGTACTGCCTCTAGAGTTTTTTATTCTTATATCGATTATTTTTTTATTATTATTATTCTATTATATTATTATTTATTTGTTATTATTTCCGCCGTGGTTTCTTCTTCGCAGCCAGTTTCTAGCTCAATATACATCTACATGGGTTAGAGTTATCGCATCTGGTTAAAATTTGGAGGCGGTGTTAGATGGGAGCGTAACCCTCGTCGGCAGCACGACGGGCACATCACCGGTTGGGTCCCCGAAAGGGGACCCACCCCCATTAAAAAAACGAAGTGTTCGTAATTGGCTGAAATTTGCGTAGAAGAAGGATTCAGAGTTGAGTTTCTCAGAAATACTTGATATCGTGCAATCTGTGCAGTTTTGGCTCCGGCAGCCGGTGCTGGGCAGCCACATGCGGTGCCGAGTTAAATTAGAACGTCGTCTTATAACAACAATGTTGGTGTGCTTATAAGGGTTCATTGAGGGTCGCTAGAGTCGGAATATTGATGGCTTTAGTAAGTCCGCTATAGCTGGTGTCAGCGACCCCCCCATTTAGGGGGTCCCGACTGAAAAAAAAGAGCACAGAGTGCAAAAAACAAAGGAGCACAGGAAGCAAGGATGCAAAGATGAATAAAGAGCGAAAGAGTGGAGAAGGAGTCTGACTCAGCAGGAGAAGGAAGTTGACAGATGACCCCCGAGTGCAGGCGCCGTGCTGTGCCGAGTTATTTAAATATTAGTAGTATATGATACAATGTTGCGTGCCTATATATGTTACTTGGGGTCTGTAGACATTCGGAAAAATAATGCCGATTTCACGAACCATTCAAGAAATAAAAATAAATAAAATAACATAAATAAATAAATAAAATGTCTTTTTCTTTTTCATGTTTTATAACTTACAAATTTTACGTTTTTACATCACCCTAAAGCCATTAAAATTAACTAAATCCAAACCACCAATTACGACCCCTCCTAGTCACCTCGCCTAGACCTGATACTCGTAAAGATCTACTGACTCTATTGCATTACATGGTCACATCTTGCCAGTATCATTTTTTGGCATAAACACTACACATCAATAATTCACAGTCTTTATACAAACGATCAGCACAATAACTATCGCTTGATTCCAACATAATATAAGCTTGTCACCTACACCTATATCACAAGCTATTAACAACCTGTAAAACCTCTATCATTCTGAACTTACTGAACTACTGTAAGAGCCGCGCCACAACGAGAAAGGCCTATAGCCCATCATTTCAGAACACGGAGATAAATGGTTAACGTTATACATCAATTATGTTTTCACACGGTTTCAACACACGCTGTGAAAGTCAGCTACACTATTGAACAGGAAAGTTAACATCGCCAAATATAAGCGGTGAAAAACTTATTCACAACTATTCTTAGTAGCACAAATATAAATCGCGGTGGGCTAGGCTTACGCGGTGCTTCTCTCAAATACACAATAACAATGTTTAATTATCCTATACATAGGTTTAAACTCTAAACGGTGATACGGTTATATAGAGTAGAACAAAAATCTTTTGCCATAACCGAATGTGCATTTATTAATCTCCTTGTG
>JABUQX010112813.1:0-14859 GCA_015478945.1 Trachelipus rathkii | reverse complement strand
CAATACTTCGTTCAGTTTGGGTTTGGGTGCCGTTTTCGCATTTATCATTGAAACGCTTTTCGTTTTTCGTGCGACCGCTTCGCAGGTGATCCCTAGGTGTGCACTCAGTTGGCACTATATGGCACTCAGTTGGCACTTGCCCAGCACTCCGCGGAACTATACCAACACTCGGTGCTTCTCCGCCAGCACTCACCTGGCACTCATGTGGCTCTCATCTAGTACCCCTCGATCTCATAGGACACTCCTGAGCACTCAAAACATTGATCGTTCGCGTGGTAATATTGCGCCTGTGGGCACACAGCAGTTATGAGGAAATATTGCGCGTTGCTGGCGCATGCGGTGGAACGGGAAAGAGGATGGGCAACGGGCCGGGAAGGCGGGACGGGGCAACGGGCAGCAGGCGGAAGGCGGAAGCGGGACAGGATAGATCCAACAAATCGGAGTCATCAACAAATCCAGACCATCATCATTAACATAATCGAAGGAAATAATCGATCAATAGTCGATTATATATATATACTCTTTATATATATATATATATATATATATATATATATATATATATACTTATATATATATATATATATTCAAATATATTATATATATATATATATATATATATATATATATATATATATATATATATATGAAATATATATATATATATATATATATATATATATATATATATAACTATATATATATATATATATATAATATATATATATATATATATATATATATATATATATATATATATATATTTATAACTCTTTATAATATATATATATATATATATATATATATAATAATAATATAATATATATATATATATATATATATATATATATATATATATATATATATATATATATAATATAAATATAAATATGTATATAATTATACACATATATATATATATATATATATATATATATATATATGCTGCTATACTCTTTATACTGCTATATATATATATATATATATATATATATATATAATATATATATATATATATATATATATATATATATATATATATAACTCTTTCTCTATATATATATAAATATATATATATATATATACATATATATATATATATATATATATATATATATATATATATATATATATATATATATATATATATATATATATATATATATATATATATATATATATATATATATATATATATATATATATATATATATATATATATATATATATATGTAAGATGTATATATATTTAAATTTTAAATCATATATCTAATAACATATATATATATATATATATATATATATATATATATATGTATATATATATATATATATATATATATATATATATATATATATATATATATATATATATATATATATATATATATATATATATATATATATATATATATATATATATATAAATATATATATATATATATATATATATATATATATTTACTCTATATATATATATATATATATATATATATATATATAAATATATATATATATATATATATATATATATATATATATATATACATATATATATACTACTTTATATAAATATATATATATATATATATATATATATATATATATATATATATATATATGTATATATATATATATATATATACTATATATAATATATACTATATATAGCTATATATATATATATATATGTATGTGTGTGTATTTGTATGTGGAAATAATCGCAACAAATAGCGTATCGATACCAAAATAATCGCAACAAATATCGGATCGATACCAAAATAATCGATACCAAACGTACTAAGGGGGGACAAGTACAACGGTTGCTACGCAACCGTCTGGCGCACCCCTTCTTCGAAGGGTGAAAATACCCTCAGGGAACAACGTGCAGTTTGCATTTCTGATGGACCAACCTCGGATGCACACAGACCCTTTGGAAACAGGCCGTTTAAACGATTTTGGAAAACGAATAAGGATAATAATTTGAACAAATATAGTTGTGCTACACTAAATGTGGCTACATACAGTGGAAAGGAGGAGGAAATCTCGGATATGATGGAGTGGAGGATAGATGTTATGGGACTGGCGGAAATGAGGGTGAGGGGAGAGGAGAAGGGCAGAGATTTGGGGGGAGGATTTGTGTTGATGTATAAAGGTGTGGAGGAGGGAGTCAGGAAGCACGGAGTTGGTATGATAGTGAGAGAGTGGCTAAGAGACAGAACTGTTCAGTCAAGTACTATGTATGTGGTGGCCAGAAACACGGCGGAGAGTGTGAAAAGAAGAGCAAAGAGGGAGGCAGCAAAAATTGTAGCGGAGGAGCTGAGGGAGGATGCGAGGGGAGGAAGGAAGAAAATCTTCCGATTAGCAAAGACTTATTGGGGATCGAAGAAAAAAGTAGCGAGCATAAAGGATGAACAGGGAGAAGTGTTAATAAGACCGGAAGATATAAATAAGAGATGGACAGAATATTTTGGAAAACTTCTGGGTGAGGAGGGTCAGGAAATGGAGATGGAGGCAGGGGAAGCGAGACCAGGGGAGAAAGCAGTTACCAAGGAAGAGTTGGGGGAGACCTTGAGGAAAATGAACAATGGCAGGGCCCCGGGAGAAGATGGATTGCCCATAGAATTAATAAAAGAGGGGGGAGAGGGAGTGAAGGAAGAAGATTTAAAGTTTATCAATAAGTGTTGGAGGGAAATAGAGGTTCCAGAGGGATGGGGAATAATCATCACTATACCAATATATATAGGAAAGGGAGACGTGAGTGAATGTAAAAATTAAAGAGATATATCATTATTGGACCATCTGGCAAAAGTATACGAAAGGATACTTGAAAGAAGAGTGAGAGCAACTGTAGAACTCGCACTTGGGGAGGAGCAGTATGGGTACAGGGCGAATAGAAGCACCACAGATCTTATGTTCGCCCTGAGAATGATAATGGAAAAGACAATAGAATATAACAAAAATGAGGTCAGTGAATGAACGTGGATAAAACAGAAATTCTGATAGTACGTAGGAAGAAATTGTTCGAGGTTTTAGAGAGAGATTACGGAGTGGGTGGTTACTTAAGAAAGGCTTTGGAGAGTATGTATAAAAATGACAAATGTAATGTAAGAACTGGTTATGAAAATGAGAAATGGTTTGAGGTGGGAGCTGGCGTTAAGCAGGGAAGTGTATTGTCACCAATTCTGTTCGTAGCATATTTGGATGTAGTAATAAGGGCAGTGAGGGAGGAGGTGGAGGACTTGGATGGAGATGTGATGGCTTATGCGGATGACCTGGCGTGCTGGAGTGAAGACGGAGAGAAACTGAGGAGGGTGGTGTTGGCTTTTGATAGTAAACTGAGAGAAGCGGGCCTGTGCATGAACGTAGATAAAACAGAAATTATGATAGTTAGTAGAGAGGAGGGAGAAGAGTTGGTGGTGGAGGTGGATGGTGTGGTGATTAAAAACGTAGAGAAATACAAGTATCTGGGGGGAATGTTTGGTAGAGAGGGAGGAAGTGCCTTGGAGATTGCGAGCGGAATTGATAAGAACGGGAGAACAGTTAGAGCTTTGTATCCCATCATCAATGGTAATGACATTGGAGGAGAGGTGAAGAGGATAATTTTCAAGAGCATTTTCACACCGGTCCTTCTGTATGGGGCGGAAACATGGAGTATGACAACAAGAGAGGAGAGCAGAGTGCAGACTGCTGAAATGAATGTATTGAGAGCGATGGCCGGAAAGACCAGGAGGGATAGAGTGAGAAACGAAAGAATTAGAGAAGGTATAGGAGTAATACCTATTATTAACAAAGTAGATGTAGCAAGACTAAGGTGGTGGGGACATTTGGAAAGGATGGAGCGTGGCAGGGTGGCCAGGAGGAGGTGGGACTGGAGACCGGAAGGAGGCAGACCAAGGGGAAGACCACGGAAGAAATGGAAGGACTCCGTAGAAGATTCGCTGAGAAGACATCAAATGCCATCTATGATTCAGCTGATTAAAGAACGGGAATCTTGGAAGAAAGAGCAGGAGTGAAGAAAGAAGAGGCAGGTTGGCCTTTGCTGGCAGGCTCAGGAGCCTTCCCTTTTGGAGCGGATGTTAAGATGATAAGTAAGATTATAGTATATAAATATATATATATATAGTATATAGATATATTATATAGTATAATATATATATATACTATATATAACTATATATATATTATATACATAATATATATAATATATAATATATATATATATATATAGTATAATATATATATACTATAACTATATAATATATTAGTATACTACGTATTAGTATATATAACAGTTGGACGTATCCAGGATTTCTTTTCGGGGGGCCAGACCAAAAATCGTTTCTTATATATATATATATAGTACTATATACGTATATATAGATATATATATATATATATATATATAATATATATATATATATATATGAATATATTAATATATATTATATATTATATAATATATATTATATAGTAATTAATTAACCTTGGGATTTTATGTTAAAAACGGATATGATACTTAAAAAAATTCGCTTAGTGTCTATAAAAAATTTCGGGGGGCCATGGCCCCTTGGCCCCCCCCCCTAGATACGCACTGATATATATATATATATATTATATATTATATATATATATATATACTATAATATATATATATATATATATATATATATATGATATATAATATATTATATATATATATTATATTATATAATATATATATATATAATAATATATCATATATAATATATTATATATATAGTATATATATAGTATATTAATATATATATATATATATACTATATATCATATATTATATATATATATATATAGTAAGAATGTATTTCTCGGGTTCCTTCTTTATGCTCGGTCGTTGTGGGCGTGTGGATCACAACACTTGGCCACGCTCATCTGCTAGGGTCCAGAGATCGTAATCCCAGCCATCGGTGAACAATATTCAGCGGGTAATTACAAAAGTTCAAATTTAATTGCAGGTTAATTGAATTTCTTATGTACATCATTAACCCCCGCGTCTTGTAATATTATTCAACATGCGGCGTACCCTATTATGGCCCTACCGCCCAGTGCGAGCGAGAAGACAAGCGTAGGTAGAAATTGCTGCTTGCTTGCGACCAGTAGAAAGTATTCCTCGGGTGTCTTCTTTTGGTCTAAGTCTGGCGTAGTGGTTCAAACGACTTGCACGCATCATCTTGCTAAGTTTCAGGAATCAATGCCCAGCATGTGAAATATTCAGGGGTATTACAAATGCAAATTAATTGCACGGTTATTGCATTCTGTATATAATTAATATATATATATATATATATATATATATATATATATATATATATTTATATATATATATATAATCATATATATTATATATATATATATATATACTATATATTATATTATTATATATATATATTTATATATATACTATATATATATATAGTATTATATATATATATATTATATAATATTATATATAGTATATATATTATATATATATAATATTTTATATATATATATATATATATAGTATATATATATTATATAATATTTATATATAGTTAATATATATATATATACTATATATATATAATATATAGTATAGTATAATATAGTATATACTATATTTTTTTATAGATATATAATATATATATATAATATAATATATATATATATATATATATATTATACTATAGTAATATATATATTTATATATATATATATATATATAATATATTATATATATATATATATATATATATGTTACTATATATATATATATATATGTATATATTGATATATATATATATATCATATATATATATATATAATATATATATATATTATATTATATATAATATATAATATATATAATATATATATATTATATAGTATATATATATATGAATAATAAGTGTTGCATAGATTACGCTTACTGTAAAAAGCCTTCTAGTAGTTCAATTAAGGCTATATCATTTTACTGAAAAGCCAGAGGAGTTGTAAGTTGTATGCAGAGGAATCACATACAATCGGATGTCGAATAAAATTTGTTTTCCCTTCCTTGTAAAACTGATTCGTCATTTTATCCAAGTCCCGTGATCCCAGAAATAATATTACGTCACTAAAGGCAGACACCCTTCTTTTAAAAGGAAGTGATTTAAAAAACCAATTTGAAATGAAAGAATTAAAAGTAAATCCAAGATGTTAAAAATTTCGATTCGCGATATGTTATGTAGATTTGGCTGCTTAATAAAAAAATAATTACTTTATTTGCGATTAATATTTTTGCTTAATGAAATAACAATAAAGGTATATATATATATATACTATATAGTATATAATATATATATATTATAATATTATATATAGTATATATATATGATATGATATATATAATTATATATATATACGTATATATATATATACTATATATAATATATATATTATACATATATACATATATATCATATATATATTATAATTAATATATATAGTAATATTATATATAATATATATATATATGATTATATATATCTATATAGTATATATTATATAATTTATCATATATGGGCACAAGCATATACATATAATAATATTATTATATAATATACATATATATATTATATATATATATATATATATAATTATAGTATATCGTATATATCTAGTGTGAGGTGTCACTATTATATTACCGCCTCTCGAACCTACCTATATATTTATACTTGTTAGTTGTTATCAATAAAGTTATATATATATATATAATATACTAAATATATATATATATACTTAATATAAGTGTTGTATAATTTAGAAATAATCTTAGTGTATTAGTCTAAATTTTTTACTATTAAAATAATTAGAATTTTTAAGTACAGGGAAACAATGAATATAGTTATATATACCTATTATAATAATTAATTATTATATCTATAGTTTTATAATTCATTATCTAATATACATATTATACTTTATCTATAACAATTACTACCCATTTTCTTCTACATCCTCCTCTCACCTTAGATTATAATATAAAAATAAGATGCGAGTGTAGCGTGGTTTTTGTTCTACTATTGTGTGCGCGCTCTTAAAATTAATAATTGGCTATACTCATATATCCTAGTTCGTCCACATATGTATTTCTAGAGGGCTTAATGAGGCTAATTCTATCAAATTAAATACTATTAGTAATATGAGAGTCATCTAAAAATTTAGTAGACAAAGAGCCAGAAATAGAGCTTAACTAGTATTTTATTTAGTTATAGATAGGTGATGAATGTATTTAGAAAGTTTTATCTCTTCATTTTAATAAATTATTAATAAATTCAGGTAATCAAATACTAAATACAATACTAAAAGTATGTTTAAATTTTTAAATTAAAATATTTCAGCTTTTGCACCTTTTAGTATAATCATTTTTCAACACGGAAAAGCATCTATTATAGTAAATTTCTTATCAGATAATAAATAGGCGTATATTTTACCATATAATTTCAGAGATTATCAATTGCTTAAGTTATACTTAACTATACTGCGGATAAGAGGTTTATAGAAGACCAAAAATTAGATTTTTATTATTCAGTAAGTGAGGATATATATTTTAATAAGTACAAATTCTTATTAAACTAAATATATTCATATAGTATCATGTATGTTTTTAAAAGATATAAACCCTATTATATATAGTATATTTATATATATTATATATATATTAGGGTGGCAGTAGAGAGTAAGTAAATCCATGTTTATATGCGAACATTGCAGGATAGTGAGAGATATATATAGAATAGTAGAAAATTAATTGAAAAGCTGTAGTATTGATTTTAAAAGTATTCAAAGTAATATATATATGATGATAGTAATTAGGGAAGATGATTATAAGAAAATTATATATAAAAAATATGAATACTTTAATGAACTATAAACCAATATTCAATATAAGTAAAGGCAAAAGAGTGCATAGGAGCTAGCAATTATATTAATCTTAGAGCAGACACGAGTCATTTACTTTCAGTAATAAGAAATCTCGAATATGATTTTACGTCTCTCCTTCCTATACACAGTTCTAGAATGAAGTAAGAATTAGCAGGGCGATTTTTGTGTCACACATGACAATCTTTGGATACAGAGAATATGTAGTAGATTTCAGATAAGAGGCAATAGGATGAAGAAAATATGAGAGCACTGTCTATACTCAGAGTAGCATATAATTTCGCCTCCAGACTCGTGTTTACCTTGTGCAAGCGCAAAGATTAGTATTAAATAGTTTGCGTATACTATACGAGACTTAATAGTTCTTGTATTAGATCATATATCATTGTAACAATAATATAAGTACTTTACAGAATATGAAATTTGATATTTTGTTATATAAAGATATATAAAACGCTTTATTAGCATCATATTTGATACCGAAAGTAAAAAGCTTGTGACAGGCCCTGACATTGAGTATATATCAAGTATATATATATTGGCATAGCAATTTCATGATTAAAGCAGTATATATTATATGCGTACTATATATAATATTAGTGTTTTATGGTCTGTATGTGTGATACGGAGACTCTACTCCAGTATTATAATATATATAGTATATAGCTGCTCTAATATGGGGTGAATGTGGTGACTCAAGAGCTATATTCGATTATCAATAGGTCATTTTATATCATATAGTGTTACTTACCCAAATATACCTAAATGTTATAAGATAGAACACTGTCTCATAGCTCATTAGCAGAGATATATGGTGATATAATAATATAATTAGGCAACAGTATATAGATCTCTGATAAACCATCTTATATCTATGATTTTTTTAGGAATTATAAAGGTATCTGGTATAATTAGCCCTGAAATTTAATGGTTCTAAATTTATATAGAGCTAGATTTTATTTTAGAAGTTACTATATCGACATATATGTATTATCTTGTTTTGAACTCAACAGTCTATCGTTTTGTTGAGTTTTCTCAGGAAAGGTAGTTAACGCTTTTTTATTGACTATAGCGTACATATATCTTTCGATGTACTAACCTGTTTGAGTAGTACTTTGATATCGGTGTAATACGACTTATTATCTGAGCGTGTCATCGTGTATGAAAATTTCCCCCGACGGAGAAATACACTATGCCTATAATGATCATAATTTGTTTCAATATTGTTATGAATTCTATGCTATTAGTTCAAAGCTTGTTTGATTACATCAGAGTATATCCCTAGCATTAAGCTCATAGATAACAATGTATAATGATATTATAGACGAAGTGCCTGGTGTATATGTGACGTGAGTGGAGTACGAGTGTGTGATAATGTGAGTATTACAAGTTCTTTGCGAGCTAAGTTGACACGAGAAAATATTTAGACAATCTAGAATTGAGGACATTATAGTGTACAATCTAAATTAAAGATTTGAGTCATAAATACTCATACACCTCGCTCGAAATACTCGTGGAGAAGTGTTTAGTGGTGTCCCTACTCTCAATCAAAGAGGATAAGTTTTTTATGATACAATAGAGGGTTAGAAGCCGAGCTGTATATATTGCGTGCAGGTCTGATTATAAATTAATAAACAGTGCTAAGGGAACCAAGAGAGCGACTTACAGCAACGCTCTATACCTCACAGATGATTAGCTAGCAAAGTGATAACATATCAGAAGCTGTGAGATGACGAGCTTTCCTCATTATCGAATTGTATAAGATAAGTGAGGTATTGTATTTACTGCATAAAGATGTACAACAATCTCTCTCTCAACATATCAAGAATCTTGTCGAAGCCCGCGAGTGAGTGAAGATATGCACAAGAATAGAGAGTGATAATTAAAATAAGGAGTAAGACAAGCGCCAGCATTACATACCATGCTAAGGATTCCATATAATACGAGCGTCTGTATAACCACTCTACTTAATACAAGATGTATATGTAAATATCCCATGCTACTTTCGAAGTGAGAGCTCGAATTTGCGCTTTGACGTCTTCAGCCTGAACGCATATGAGACAAACATTCACATGGTGAATGACAGGACTGTTACTCATAGCAAGATAACAATGATATGTGCCTCTATCGCTAAAGAATCAGGTGCTCTCAGCTCAGACTAAAGCAAGTGAGAAGCCTCCTATATAAGATGCTGTGGCTGAAATGACTCCAGAGCAAGACCACATTGCTCGTCTCCGAACGGAACTATGTCGCAACAAGAGAAATGTATCTCACTGTAAAAAACAACCTAGTGCAAGCACCATTAAGCATGAGTTAAGGGCTCGCCCGAGATTTATCGATAAATGTGTGATAGCGCGACTATAGCTTCTAATGGGAAGTGACCCTCTCCATAAGTGATGAAAGATAAGACTTAGTATGCTAGAGGAGTGCAACGTTATCTTAGGAGCAACACAATGAAGCACTCTGCGTGGGCTTATGACAGGACCAAAAGTGCAACTTTGTGCGACTCAAGCAAGCGTACATTTGAGATGCCGAAGAGAGGCGCGCGAAATCGCACAGGGAGTTAGCCGAATGATGCCTGATGTTCTGTTAGAAGCGCGATTTCTCAGAAGCGGTGTGAAACATGATACAAGCTCTACAAAATACCTTTACATCTATGGATAATACATGAAGAGTCACATTATATAAAATTGTGTTCATTAGGCGACCTTAGAACCTAGGATCCATAACTGTTAATGATGTACACGAGTTCTACAGCACCTCAGTTTGCATATAATCAGTTAAATAAACTAAGAACGTGACTATTCGCCCTCCGAGTCATCTAGTATCTCCGAGAATATCATAGCAATTGCACGTGAGATTTACGGTTTGATTCTATAACTATGAGTGCAATCATATGTCTAGCTCAGAACAGAGACGAGAGGGAAGTTGACATAATGATGCTAGTCATCGGTAGTCCTCGCAAAGCGATTTAACGAAATAGATATAGCATTCGCGTTTTATGGATCGTGGGCCTTTGGGTAACGTGGGACTATCTTTCGATATTATAACTCTATCACTGACGAAAGTCTCAAGAAAAATTGGCGAGTTTTGACTAACCGGCTTCCCTTCAAGCCTAGTCTGTGATACTCATTACTCCTCATGTTATGCAATAGAGCATGAATGCCCAATGATACAGTTAGAATTACCCACTCTAAGAGTGCCAAGCTCTGCCGGCATGGATGTTAACGTGGTTTATTCCATCGCTCCTCACAGATATTTTAACTATGGTTTACTTATGTCCTATTAATAAGTGCTTCTCTCTATGCGTAAGCAAATTTTGAACGATGGAAATTATTTAGTTCAATGAACCTACTACAATTTGACATACCAGCTCCCTAGCATGGCTCTTTTGTGGATTTAGCAGAGCATGTTTGGTATCTCGTGAATTAGACTAAGACAAGTTTCTCTACAATAGGGCCCATATGTGTGACGTCTTTTACCTAATACATCTCTATTACTCTATGCTTCTTAATTCTCTTCAGCTTAACTCTACACATCTGAAGGTCAGCTCTCTATCTGCTATGTATATTTTTATTGGATGCGATTAATCTCTTTGCTTTTAGGTCTCAAAGATGCTCACTCAACCTTATTATTTAAATATTTTCGAGTTATTAAATTATTTTATTTATTAACGAGTGGTATGATAATGATCTGCGACAATTGCACAAATTAAAGATATGAATGAAGTAGACTATAGCCAGTGTTAATTCTCATTGCTACGAGTATTATATGTTAGTTTGTGTAGCAAACTTGCCCCTGTACTCAGACATAGGATACACACGAGTATCCGAGCCGATCTATGAGCGTTGATAGATTATTATAATAATTACGATCGGACTTCCATAATTCAACTATTACCTATTATGTATAGTGGCGGATCGTCTCGCGGGGCCAGGTATGTCATCTCTCGCCGTAGTTCCATTTCTCTGTATACTGTCGTTCAAAAATTTGCCACCATAAAATTTTCAACATATTCCGTGTTCTCTCACACATGTGACCTCTCCGCGCGTAATTGCGAGCTTGCGAGAATTAACTGTGTTATTTGTATTTGTCAAGTCCACAGCCTCCATCTAGGTACTGGCATAAGCTACCTATAACAATCAGAGTAGAATTAAGATAGTATATCACTATATCAATTAAATATATTATTACAAAGTATTGTATTTGACATAAGCAGCGCAGTCAGCGTGACCGCTGGCAGGGATGTGGCAGAGGCGCGAAAGACTAGCGACTTTGCTCTCTCAGGACTGCATTTTATTACATATATTCATTCTTTTTGATCGTGTTAATAATGTCAATTTATTGTTTATTATATTAATTTTTTTTCATATAATTTAATATTCTAGATAGCAGTGTCATCAGTGCGACTATGTTATTATAATCTCATGAGCAACTCAGGATAATAAGTAAACTATGATAAGCTCCATATAATAGTATGTGATCGCTTTAAGTTTCATATTTATCCATAATTACTTGCACCAAATCATATACAAAAGTGATATATAACCATTTACGAATTATAACTCATAGGACTCGCGAGTACAGGATTTTCACCCTACTACAGCACGCACTTTCAACAGAGATATATAGAACGGCGAGCGTTTTGGATTTTCTGATAATATTTTTATTATTTTTAGAAATATTATTATGCTATTTATTAAATATATATATTAAGATTTTATATAGTATTTTTATTTATATATATAACCAAGTATATCTTTTTATATTAATATCACTTTATATATATATAGTATAAATTACGTTAAGTATAGAGAATGTTCAATATAATATTTAACGTATTTAAATATCTGAAAAACAAAACTGTGTGCTGCGCTTCGAGTGCCAACCCTCTCTCTCCTATTTATTATTTTTAACTGGTGCGTAGATATTGGTCTGAATCTCTCTGTGGATCATAGTGTCAGTCACTGATTTTTATTTTTCATCGCCCTACTAAAATATACATGCAGTAGAGTGTTTTCAAGTCAAATATGTCTTTTTGCCTCTCCAAAGGGATATACGTTTACTGTCAATACACTACAGAGATTGAGTTTATCCATCTAGTTAGAGAAATATATAGTTAAAAGAATTCGCTTGATATACCAACAATATATTTTATGTCATATTAACGACAGGTGTCAAGATCGCAACTCGAGTCAGTCTTTTCAAAGTGTAAATGCAATTCGTTAGCTTGTTATTGGACTATTTTGTACACTAATTCTAAAATTTCTCTCTCTCATATTACCAAAAACTCTTGTGCGATGATAGAGTTAAATAATCGCGACTCTAACAAATAATAAAAGATCTATAGTGTAGTTATACTTACACAGACGTGGCTTATGACAATATAGAGCGCGAAACTTTTTTTTTTGTTAGTCTAGTTTATTGACTTAGTGCTCTCTAGACGTGGATTTAGCGACACCTCAAATCCTGTGTGGCGCATAAGAAGAGGCTGCACGACCTACCAGATCGACAGCCACGCCCTCGACGCATAATACTCGGAGTATCCTGTATCTAATATATACTTATATAGTGATATGTATGATAATATAAGTGCTTCTGTTTACGTATTTTAGGAATCAATATTAGATAAAAGAAAATACTTACAAACTTCCGTCGAGTATAGTAAATGTAGTGAGACAGAAGAGTAAAAAGATAAGGACATACTTCCAGACTACTTTTTCTGCCCCAATATCATATATTTATATATATTTAATATTAATTATATATAGGGGACCATTGGCTTTCGTAAATAAACCTCTACCACTTCTGAATATCTTTAATCTCAATATATTAAGGTAAGAGCGGAAGTAGGATCCTACCGCATTCTAATGATCCCTATATGTATAAAATGTTGAATTAACTTAAATAATTATATTATTTCTTATATATATATTATTTTTTATTTTTATTTTTATTTTTTAATAAATTATACATTATATAAATTTATATTAAAAATAAATTACTATTAAATATTTATCATTTTAGTTATATATATATATTTATATACTTATATATTATAAGGCCTCACATTCTTCTCATTAGATTGTTCATAGATATTATAATCATATATATTTTAACTTATTGTATATATGTAACTATAAATATTTCAGGAAATAAAATTTCTAAATAAATAAAGAGGCTCTTAGATATTGATTTTTAATCAATGATAAAAGGTGATAATTTTAATCATCAGAGTAGTAAAGATAACTTTGTTAGGAATGATCATTAATTATGAAAACTATTTTAGTCTGTATACATAATTATCCGCATTAAATCTCTAAATTGGTCATGATTGTATGGTATATATCTACCCATATAATAGAATTATAGTCGCGAGTCTTGAAATATTAAATGATAGATGATTAGTTTTTGACTCGCAAGTAGTTCCCTATCCATTGAATGTGTCTCTCTGTGAGAGGTTATGTAATAAACGAGAGTTTTTCTTCATGGATATAGAAAAAATAAATTATAATAATTTAAGAAAATAATCTATAATTGTATGCTAGGTGTAAGCAAGCAGGTTATGGAGCAACAACAGAAGTTTTGGTATAAACATTTAGATGCGTAATAATAATGTATATACTCTTCGTGCCTTTCTTAGAAGACAGATATAATAATGTTTATAATTAGCGCGAACAAAAGTTAATATGCTTATAGATAGTTTTTTCCATATTGATTATAATAACTCAGCTCAATCAATCTCAGAAATGAGAGTCACTTTGTCGATAGGTATATCACGTGAGTAATATTTGGTACTAATTTTCGTTCCAATGAAATAAAAAGATATCGTATCGTTTATCAGACGATCTCTGTAAAATTATTATTTTTTTTCAGGCACCTTTTTTTCTACGTCTTATCGCTTCGGAGGCATTCCCT
>JABUQX010112812.1:32500-33711 GCA_015478945.1 Trachelipus rathkii | reverse complement strand
AGATGTAAATGTATTCAGAGGGAAAGTAGGGGGTTATCTGATCACTATTTGGTGGTTGCTAGGTTATAAGAAGAAGAGAGTGAGAGAGAGATAGAGAAAGAGAAAAAGAGAGAATAGAAGTCATAAAGGTGGAAAATTAGACAGACAATGTGTAGAGGTGAGTTTAGGGAGGGTATGGAGGATAGGTGAGGGACGGAGAGAATGAAATTAGGGAAGTGGAGAGAGGGGTGGAAGAGATTTAAAGAGACAATTTGTGAAGATAAGGATATGTGGAGTAAAAAAGGTGGGAGCAAGTAGAAGGAAAGGAAGTGAATGAGTGAAAGAGTTGGTGAAAAGAAAAAAAGAGGTCTATGTGAAATAGGAGAGTGGAAAGCTGGGAGGAATATAGAAGGGTTAGAGGGGAAGCAAAGAGGGTGGAGAGGGTGAAGAGAAATGCAAATAATGAATGGTGTAGAAAGTAGTGAAACAGGGAGACAAGAGATATTCTGGAAAGAAAGCAATAAAAAGGAAAGAAGATGGAGGGTTAGATGAGAGCTGAAGGGAGGGGAAGGGAAAATGATAGGAGGGAGGATAGTGAGAAAGATGGGGTGGAAAATTTTAGATACACAATGAAATGGGTGGGAGAGATGAGGAGGATTTCCAAGAGGTGAGGATGGGGAGTGGGGCGAAGGACAGGAACACAAATGGAAGAAATTATTAGGCGTTAACTAAAGGAAAAAAGGAAAGTCCACAGGTCTAGATGGTGGTGCGAGTATGGAAATGTTACAGATGGAAGGCAGAGGGGTGGAGGAATGGCTCTATAATTTATGTTGAGGAGGGAGAGGTCCCACAGGATTGGGAGGATGGGTGTTTGGTCTAAGGGGAAAGGAGATAGGATGGAGTGTGGGAATTATAGAGGTATGATGATGTTGAGTGTAGTAGGAAAGTGTATGTGGAGAATACTAATTAGGGGTGAGAGATTTAACGGAAGAGAGAATGGGGAAGAACAAGGAGGACATTTAGGGTGGAAGGGTGTGTGGACTGCGTATTATGAAGATGCTTGTGGAGAAAAGTATAGAGAGGAAAAGGAAAGTGTATGGGTGTTTTTTAGATCTGGAGAAAGCATATGATAGGAGTGAAGAGGGGGAATTATGGAGGGTGCTGGAGGAATATGGAGAATTAGGTAAAGGTTAGGGCCTTTTATAGGAATAGCAGAATGTGTGTGAGAGTAT
>JABUQX010112812.1:20000-27500 GCA_015478945.1 Trachelipus rathkii | reverse complement strand
ATCTATTGATCTATTGATTCAAGTCATATTTTTCTTTATTATAAATAAGTTCTTTTTTAAAAGAATAAAAATTAAGTTTTTATTTTAAAGCATTTATAACATAAGTGCAAACCTTTCTATTCTGTTAGTGTTCGGGTGCGCTAACCTAGATGGATGTTTGTATCTTATGTTCCAGTCTCCTGCAACGTGTCTTTGTGTCTGGTCCTCACAGGCTGCGGGAAAACCTTCTGTTATTAAATATTTTAAAGAGGTTGAGATCTTCGAACAAAAGCCTGTTAAAATCATATGGTGTTACAGTGTTTACCAAGAAAAGTTTAATGATAACAAAGATGTAATCCACCTCTACGAAGTATATGACATAAAAGCTCTTCAATGTTTACCAGGTCATAAAATTATAATCCTTTGACGATTTGATGCATAAATTCAAATGAGGACATGGGCTGAAACTTTCTACAGTTTTACTCTCACTAATATTTAAACGTCACTGTTTTTTATAACCCAGAATATTTTTCATCAGAATAAGATATAAAAAGATGGGGCCTTTAACACACAGCATTTAACTGTCTGCAGGGCATAAGATGAGCCAGTCAATGTTAGGCCACACAAATGTTCCCTACTCAATGTAAAGGAATTTTTAAAAGTATATAAAGAAGTTAGATATACTCACGGTTATTTACTCTGTGAGCTTCACCCCAAGAACACGTACAGAGTGTTGCTGTAAAAATATCTTACCTAACGAGGCTGAAACGGTATACATACCTGAATAATGAGTACCCTAGTAGCAGATTATTTACCCTTATGAGAAACGCCAAAAACCTGAAACCTTCTTGAAAACGTAAGCTGATTCAGAAGATGAAAATTTGTTCAATGTATAGCCGAAGTATGTCTAAATCTTATAAAAGAAATGTTCCTTTAATAGACCCTGTATATAAGTTATGTCGTCATAGAAACATCATTAAAAAAACTTGCTGGTAACGAAGAAATCTAAAAATAAAAGAAGCTATTACAGAAGGAGGAAGTGTGTTCCTACCTTTACTATTTTCCGTCATAGCCCCTTTTATAACTACCAAGTGGTTTGCTCAATAATGAAGAAGGTAGTGGTTTTACCCAACAACGATATGAGATGAAATATAATACAGGATCCCTACCTCTACAACAGCAACAACAACAACAACAGCAACAGCAACAACAACAACAACAACAACAACAACAACAACAACAACAACAACAACAACAACAACAACAACAACCTCAATCATACCATCAGATGCAGCAATCTGTGTATTACCCTTATCAGCAGTTGCTCCAACAGCAACCTTTGAGTTTATATGATCTGCAAGTTGAGCAGATAAATAATTACGAGAAGGAATTGTGTCAAATATTAAACTCTGATGTTAACATTCATGAAAAAAAGAATCCTATATCAAAACGCTATACAAAAATTAGTAGATCTAAAAGCTTTATTAAATTCACCTAAGGAGAATTCAGCACTAACGTCAGATACTAAGATTGAAGTGAAAAGAGAAGATAATTTTAAACATGTACTGGAGGAAAGCTTACCAATGAGAGGTAAAAAAACAGGTATAGCTTTATATAATATTTTAAAAGACCAGATTTCATGGAACGATATCGGTCAAATCATTATTGATGGAGAAACAATTGACGGTTCGAATATTTTTGATCTGATATCCGATCTCTCGCGTGATTGGAGGAAGGATCCTGTAACAGGCTGGAATAGGATCAAACATGAACTTCAGACTATTAATTTTCCGAGAACTTTAATCCAGAATAAACAAAGATTGTTAGATCTGGATAATATTCCAATGTCTCATATACCAGATGCGAGTCCCTCTGGTATCGGATAGATTGAAGATGATAAGTAGAAACACAGCACGTTCAGGTACAGGTAGAATAACAAAAAAAAAAACATCATTTGGACCAAAATGGATTAGTTCCTAATTTTTTATTGTATTTTTTATAGGGCTGCATTGTTTGTAATTTAAAATAATGTATATAAACTACGTTATCTCTCTGTATACATTTGTTATGTTTTTTAGGTTGTTCTGTTTGCAATTTAAAATAGTTCGTATAGGCATAAGGTTTTAATATTATTTTCACTATACATTTAACATGTTTTTATACTGCGGTATTATTTTGTAACTTAAAATAAAATAAAATATTTCATATAGACATTTGGTTTTTGTATCACCTTTGAGTATATATTAATATGTTTTTTTAATTTTTATGTCATTGTGAGCCATTGAGGCTAAGGAGGTGGTTGATAAATATTACTATGATATGAAACAGCCTTACAGGTATGGAGGCTTTTCAAGATTCGCGTCAAAGTTTTCTCATATTAATAAAAAAGAATTGAAAAAATATTTAGAAGGAGAGGATGCTTTTACTCTACATAAACCTATACGGAAAAAAATCCCAACACGAAAAATTGTATCCTCTTGCTTAGATAATGTCTGGCAACTTGACTTGACTGAAATGATAAAATATAAATCTTACAATGAAGGGTATCAGTACATTCTTTTTGTGATAGATGTATATTCCGGGTACTTATGGTTAAAGGCGTTAAAAGATAAAAGATCGAAAACTGTTGCTGAAGCTGTAAGAGAAATTATAAATGAGGATAACAGATATCCTCAATTGATGTGGAGACAGACAAAGGTGGCCAGAATTTTTAGTAAAGAGTTTCAAGAAGCCAGTAGTTGGTGAGTATGCAGGTAGTAGCACTTAGACATGCCTCAGTTACTAAAGCTGCAATAGTAAGAAAAGAGTACAAAGAACTATAGAAGAAAGAATGCATTATTTCACGAAAATTAATACATTTAAATATATAGATATACTGCAAGACTTGGGTTTACTCTTATAATAGGTCTTGATTAGAACAATTAAGAAGACCCCCTAGAGATGGTAAAGACAAAGCCTTCTGTACCTAGTCGCCCTGTAATGCAAAATAAAAGATAACACAGGTATTAAAGTAGAGATTATGTGAGAGAGTGTCTAGGGTTGATGAAAATTTCAGAAAAGGGTACGAAGCAGGATGGTCAAGAGAAGCTTTTGGTAAGCTGATACAATCAGAGAATTTCGAAAGACGGTTAAAAATTATACTACCTTTTGAAGATCTAGATGGTGAAAAAAATAAAAGGAGGGTTCTATAAACAGAAATACAGAAAATACTGTTTGATCCCAAGATTAATGAATATAAAATAGAAAATACTAGGATCTAAAGGAAAAGGTAAAAATAAACAGCATCTTGTCAAATGGGTAGGTTACCTAGCGAAGTTTTTATATAAATGCTAGTAAAATTAAGAAACATTGATCAATTTACATCGTGAACATGGAGAGTGAAGATCATTTCTAATTAACGTTGCCATCATCGGCTTCTATTGGCCTACATCCTGAAAATAAAATATCAGACTTTACTATAGAGTTATTGAACCCCATAAAGCTTGAAAGAGAAACGTATGAAGTAGGGTTATGCGAAATGATATTGGATGCGAGTATCGAGAATATGCCTGATTCACATACAGCGTTTATAATATTTAGAAGTGTTGAGAATGTTAAAAACGTATGATATGTCGTCAAGCGTGCAGACAAAGATTATTTCTATGAAAGATATTTAATAAACCGTGGCCTCTATAATTCTCTTACCGATGTGTTCATAGACTTAAACAAACAATTTGGATCAAGCCGTATATGTAAAGATTTAATATTTATAGTTAATAAAACATTCAACGAAGACAGCGTGTTAATCGCTTTAAAGTCTCAAGCTCAAGTCAACTTGAAAGATAGAAGTTTATTTATTTTCCATACTTCAGATTGGTTTCGTAAATGTAATTACTTACGTGATGACACAATATTGAGAATTAACGATATCAAAGCTCCTCTAAATGAATTAATACGTTATATTCCTACGATGGAAGAGTATATAGATAGACTTGTAATAAAAGGTGACACATATGATTCATTACATTTTGTATGCGACCCTTCAAAGATGTTACATGATCCTGGTGTAGCGTATGTTTACAGCGATATTGTAGAACCCCAGTATGTTGGAAACACTAAGGCGCAATAAGGCGCAGTTACTAAGAGTGATACATTTTCCTAAAGATAACAGAGTTATAGGTTTTCCTAGTGTGCACTATATACCTTTGAATAATGCCCAATTTAGAACCATAAGGGTGTATATAAGAGATGTCGAAGGGAACCCTTACCCATTCTCAGAAGGAACAGCAGTATGTAAAGTACATATACGAAAGAAGCTCCAGTAGTATAAAAAAGTCTAAATCGTAAATAAGTGCCTGTGAAATTGAGAAACAATAATCATGACTACCGATGATCATTTCTATTTGAAATTCCTCAGCCTCTATGGATCTACATCCTGAAAATAAAATATCTGACTTTAATACAGAAATATTGAACCCAATAACTCTCGAACGAGAAATGTTTGAAGCAGGATTAAGTGAAATAATTCTTGATGCCAGTATAGAGAATGTGACCAGTCCCAGGGTTGCATTCATGATTTATAGAAGTATTGATTTTGTAAAACAACACTTTGAAATTGAGTAACACCACCAGTTTACATATACAGAACCGTGATGGTATCGAATATTACATTGAAAGGTTTACTATAGGTTATACAAGTCTCTCTTGGATGTACTTAGATACTTTAATAATAAATTCATAGTAAGTCGAATACGTCAAGACCTGATATTTCGTACTAATAAACCAAAGGGGGGAGGTAATGGAACTGGTGTCTTTAAGATCTTGGCGTACTGTAAATTTACACGATTTAAACACATTCCAGTTTCAACCCTATGCATGGTGGCGTAAGTGTGTTCGTCTTACAGATAACCCTTCAGAAGAGGAGGTGAACCATAACCACAATCCTAGCAATTTTATACGTCTTCTATTTCATTACCTGCCTACTATTGACGACCATATAGCATCTTCAAAAACAACTTTTCCTAATTCATTACATTTCGTATGTGATCCTACTGAGTTGTTACAAGACCCTAGGTATGACTCTATGTTTATACAGATATTATAGACCATCAGTATGTAGGGAATACTAAAGCCTCTCGTTAAGAGTTTCATTTTCCTAAAGACAGCAGAGTTATAACATTTCCTAAATGTTCACTATTTACCTACTGAGTAAGACCCAGATGAGCTCACCTTGCATTATATAAGAGACGTTAGGCTGTAACCCATACCCATTCACAGTTGAGACAGCAGTGTGTAAACACGTAAGAAGAAAGCTCCAATAATATTAATAATAATGCAATAGGAATTATATCGGAAACGTTTTTAATAATCCAAAGATTTTTTTATATTTATTTTTTTAATACTTTTTTTTTTAAAGGTGGGTGGGACTGAAAGAATCGAGAAAAGTAAAAGTTGTTTTTCAAATTAGTTAATTCTTCGTCTTAGAGAGTCCAATAATTTTAATAAAAGTCCGACAATTAAATTTAATTTTGTTTTTTAAACACATTTTACTTCAAAACTTTTAAAATATTTTTTCCCATACAAAAAATTAAAATTAAATTCATCGATGATTCCAACGGTATTCCAAATAAAAATAATAATAATAATAATATAATAATATAATAATAATTAATAATAATAATAATAATAATAATAATAATAATAATAATAATAATAATAATAATAATAATAATAATAATAATAATAATAATAATAATATTAATTTATATTCAAATAAAAACATAACAAGTAAACTGAATTTAAACTTTGTTCTGATATATGTCTGTACTATTTTTTTTAACACATATATCAGCTTGTAAGCCAACAAAATATGAGAACATCGGGGCATTCTCTGCAGGAGGTTGATACATGTATCCTCTTTCTTCTGCTTCCTTCACGTCGGGAGGAACGTCTTCGTCTTTCCAACACCCACACCTTAACTGTAGGAGCAAAATGGACATTCAAAATTAATCTCAACTACTACTACTACTACTACTACTACTACTACTACTACTACTACTACTACTACTACTACACAACAATAATAATAATAATAAAAAATAATAATAATAATCATAATAATAATAATAATAATAAATTAATAATAAATAATAATAATAATAATAATAATCAATTTAATAATAATTAATAATAATAACAATAATAATAATAAATATAATAATAATAATTAATAAATAATAATAAAATAATAATAATAAATAATAATAATAATAATAATAATAATAATAATAATAATAATAATAATAATAATAATAATAATAATAATAATAATAATAATAATAATAATAATAATAATAATAATAATAATAATAATAATAATAATAATAATAATAAAAAATAATAATAATAATAATAAAATAATTAATAATAATAAATAATAATAAATATAATAATAATAAATAATAATAATAATTAATAATAATAATAATTAATAATAATAATAATAATAATAATATTAATAATAATACCGTTTACCGTTTCCCACTTGATAAATATGAATACAAATGCAGAAGCTCTACAAATATTTTTAACATTCAATATAAATTTTTCCTTAGAATGTTTTGTTTGGAGAGGAAGAAATAACAGCAAATTTTCCAACCAAATTTCGTATAAAATTCCTAGTTAATATGCTATATAAATAATCTTAATTTTTTTTTTTTTTTTTTTTTAAATCTGAATTCATTAAAACTTTCCTTAAAGTTTCAAGGCAAAGACTCCTTAATATAAGATACCTCTATTAATACCGAAATCCCGATTGGTTTGTGTCTTGGAGAATGGATCTTTCATAATATTTAGATTTCTGGTATTTAACAACGAGTCCAAATTAGACTATCCAAATATCCTGAAAGCAGTTCGTCCTCATTGAAAGATTCTTCTACATAAACAATCCAAGTTTAAACTTATATGGATCTTTAAAAAGTATCATTACATGCAAGATATAGATCAGTAATATGTAAATTATATCGAGAGAAAATATTTAGAAGAAAGTTATTTTGACCCACAATTAAAGGTATCTTTGTGTTTTTGTTCGATTCACTCCAAACCAATATATGAAAGTTAAGATAAAAGTAGATAATTGAATAATATAAAGTAATCAGGGTTTCACTAGGGAATACATTTTTTTAAAGCTTATAGAATAATGTTATTTCTGTGAATTCTGCTACACAAGTAATGAATCTATCCGCCAAATTTCAAATTATGATATACAATTAGACCTAAATATTTTAACGATTTGACACTTTCAGTTGATGCATCGTCTAGGTTAAATGTTTGCTCAAACATTGGAAAAAGATTAAAATATTAAAATTTTTGTTTTAGCCTAATTCAAGGAAAATTTGTTTGATTATTTGTATGTCCTCATTGATTACATTTTTAATATGTTAATTTTTTTTATATGTTGTCTGTATATAAGATAACTTAACGTTGGAGTGACCTTAACGAGGTCATTAATATGTATTTTATAAAGAAATGAGGCAAATGACA
>JABUQX010112812.1:0-12500 GCA_015478945.1 Trachelipus rathkii | reverse complement strand
GGAGTGTTGGAAAGTTTCGGGGTAAATTGAAAAAAATTTGTTTACTCGGAGATTTGAATGCAGGAGTGGGAAGGGAGGAGGTAGGAAGAATAATAGGTCCTTTTGGGGTAGGGGAGAGGAATGATAATGGAGAAAGTCTGATAGAGTTATGTGTCGAAAGAAGAATGATAGTGGGGAATACTTGGTTCAAAAAAAATTATAATCATAAGTATACATGGAAGAGTGAGATAACGGGGGGGAAGGCGATACTAGATTATGTGTGTGTAAATGGGAGGGATAGAGGTAGATTACTAGATGTAAATGTATTTAGAGGGGCGGGAAGGGGGATATCGGATCACTATTTGGTGGTTGCTAGGATAAGGGTGGGAGGAGAGGTGACGGTTAGGAAAAGGGAAGAAAAGAGGAGAGTGGAAGTGATAAAGGTGGAAAAATTGGAGGAGATAGTGTGTAAGAGGGAGTTTAGGAGAGGTATGGAGGACAAGTGGAGAAACGTGAGAGGGATGGGAATTGGGGAGGTGGAAGGGGAGTGGAAGAGATTTAGAGAGGCAGTATGTGGAGAGGCTAGAAGGGTATGTGGAGCTAAAAAAAGGGTGGGTATGCACAGCCAGGAAGGAAAAGGAGTGAATGGTGGGTTGAGGAGGTGAAGGATGTGGTGAAAAGGAAAAAGGAGGCTTATGTGAAATGGTTGGTCTGGAAGTAGGGGAAAGATAGCTGGAGGAATATAGAAGGGTTAGAGTGGAAGCAAAGAGGGGGTTGGAGAGGGCGAAGCAGAAGAGCAAGAGGATTGGTTGTAGAAAAGTGACGGCAAAATTTTGAATCAGGAAATAAGATTTTCTGGAAAGAAGGTAATAAAAAAGTAGGAGAAGAAGGAGGGGTTGGGGGAGAGATTAAGGGAGAAGATGGGGACTGGATAGGAGGAGAGGTTAGGGTGAGGAAGAGGTGGGGGAGTATTTTAGTGGACTATTGAATGAAGGGGGTGGGGTAGGGGAGGAAGATATGCAAGAGGTGAGGATGGGAAATGAAGTGGGGAGGGAGGGGGAGGATGAAATACAAATGGAGGAAATTATTAGGGCCGTGAATAAAGGAAAAAAAGGGAAGTCCGCTGGTCTGGATGGTGTGAGAATGGAAATGTTGCAGAAGGGAGGTATAGGGGTGGAGGAATGGATGCATAGGTTATTTAACATATGTTGGAGGAGTGGTGAGGTACCACAGGATTGGGAGAATGGTTGTTTGGTTCCCCTGTATAAGGGGAAAGGGGAATAGGATGGAATGTGGAAATTATAGAGGTATTTGCCTTCTAAGTGTGGTAGGGAAAGTGTACGGAAGAATACTGATTGATCAGAGTAGAGGTTTAAACGGAGGGGATTAAGGCGGAAGAACAAGGAGGATTTAGGGGAGGGAAGAGGGTGTGTGGACAAGTGTTCACACTAAAGATGCTGTGGCAGAAAAGTATTGAGAGAAAGGCAAAGTGTATGGATGTTTTTATAGATTAGAGGAAAGCATATGATTAGAGTGAATAGGGGTTGAAATGTGGAGGGTGTTGGAGGAAAATGGAGTAGGGGGTAAATTAGATTTAGGGAAAGGTATCAGGGCTTTTTATAGGAATAGTAGAATGTGTGTGAGGTGCTAGGAGGGGAGAGTGAGATGTTAGGGACGATGTGTTGGATTTGAGGCAGGGGTGTTGTAATGTCGCGTGGCTATTCAAATTTGTTTATGGAGAGTATGTAGAGGAATGGTGAGGGAGGGGAGGGGGGGTGGAATTGATGAATGGATGATAGAAGGGGAGTGAACATGAT
The DNA here is from genome assembly GCA_015478945.1 of Trachelipus rathkii. Taxonomy (NCBI): domain Eukaryota; kingdom Metazoa; phylum Arthropoda; class Malacostraca; order Isopoda; family Trachelipodidae; genus Trachelipus; species Trachelipus rathkii. Next base: position 10,704 of record JABUQX010112812.1, on the reverse strand, counting down.
ACTGTTTGCGGATGATACTGCCCTAGTGGCGAAGAACGCGGAAGGGCTGAGGTATTTGGTGAGGGAGTTTGAGAGAATGTGTGGACAAAAGGGGCTTAAAATAAATCCAGGTAAGAGTAAAAGTGTTAGTGTTTGGGAGAGAAGAAAGAGAGGGGAGGGAGAGGAGTTAGAGGTTAGAGTAGGGGGGGTAGTATTGGAAGAAGTAAAGATTTTTAGATATTTAGGGATGGAGTGGGGTAGGGGGGGAGGGATGAAGGGGGAGATAGAACATAGAATAGGTGAAGGAATGAGAGCTTTAAGTGGTCTGAGAGAAATATGGAATCTATCACAAAAAGTTAAGATAAGTATGTTTGAAAAAATCTGTGTACCAGCGGTGATGTATGGGTGTGAAACGTGGGGGCTGAGTGGGAGGTGAATGCCAAGGTCTAGGAAAAGTTGGGAAGTATTTGAGATGAAGGGGTTGAGAGCGGTTTGTGGGGTTAGCAGAAGGGAGAGGATTAGGAATAGTGTGGTGAGGGAGAGGTGTGATTGGAGGAATGGTCTGGTGGGAAGAGCGGAGAAAGGAATGTTAAGATGGTATGGGCATTTAGTGAGAATGGAGGAGCAAAGAGTGGTAAGAAGAGTTTGGGAGGCGGAGGGGATAGGAAGGCAGAGGAAGCGCGGGAGACCAAGGAAGGAGGTGGCTATGGATGGAATAAAGGAGATGTGGCAGGAGGGGGAATGGGGGCAGGAAGAGGCGGTATGGATGTTGGGAGGGCATTAGAGGGGGGGTGGAAGGAGTTGGTGGGTGGAGGGCGAGATGAGGGCGTGTGTGAATGAGGGAGGCTGTACGCACCACTACCCCGCTAAAGCGGACAAAAGTGTGCTGTACAAATAATAATAATAATTAAGAATAATATATATATATATAATATATATATATATATATATATATATATATTATATTATATATATATATATATATATATATATATATATATATATATATATATATATATATATATATATATATATATATATATATATATATTGTAATTTTGTAAACTAAAAGGAAGTTAAAATAAAACTAAAATCCACGAAATCTCTTATTATTATTTGATTATTGAAGAATTTGAAGAGTGTATTTCATTAATGATGCACCAAAAAAAAGTTGGATTCCTAATCTTTTTACTTAGACTGTGTCACTGTAGTTCAATGGTGCCCAACCTTTAGTCTATCTCGAGCAAATTGAAGAATTTTGGTATACAAGTGACCTTCACCTGACTGTTGTATGGGCCACAAATGATCATTAATTTACAATTTCTATTTTCAATAACCATATACTAGACTTTGTAAGTTAGAATACTATATATATATATATATATAATATATATTATTATATATATATATATAATAATGTATATATATACGGCTATATATATTTTCATGATGCACCACTCACTACTCACGCGACACAGGGGCCCTTTTCAACAGGAGGGGGATGGGGCTGCAAAAAAAAAAAAAAAGAATAAAAAAAAGGAAGAGAGTGTCGAAGATTAATTTCCGCCCAGTCCCTTGCCTTTACGCATTATTCCCTAGTGGCGCAGACGCGGGACTAGAGAGAGGAGATCGAATTTACCTGCAAGGAAAAAATGGATAAAGGCAAGGAGTTCCACAAAACGGATGTAGCTGGAAAGGAAGAGGCACCACAACGAGTAAACCTTGAGTCTCCAAATAATTCACACAAATATTCATGTGAGAGTAAGGCACCCTGTACTTAGTTTTTTATAACGTGACGGTGACGCAGTGGTGGCAGGAATGTGAGAGGTCAGTTTTTACTTATCTTCATACGAAGCTATTGCCTCTATTGGTTGGTTAAACCTAATTATAAATGAAGAGAAATAACTCGAGTTGACTCTCTTATATTTGATTCTCACTCATACAACTCACACTATATTAGCTATATATAGAATAATAGACTATGTTGTGTGAAATAAGATGTGATTATACTAAAATTTACACAAAAACTCTCACATCGTGCATTAACTTCTATCTTAAACCTCTTGAGTCACTCCTATAATATATCTCATACAATCACCAGTCTCAAGTTAATATGTGGTATAGAGCTAGAACATCTAGTGGCTTCCACTCCCTCTTAAATGTCTGTTGAATATAATAACAGTCATTTCATTATCTATTGACAAGGGTGAGAGAATAAATAGACCCTTATATAGGCTCACAATATCTCTGAAATCGATTTCTGTGTAAAACCCAAATATAAGTAAACTAGGTATAAGGCAGAGAAAAATAAATTACACGCTAAATTCTGATAACCTCACGATTTGTTAATGATGTGATCTCTCCAATAGACATTACTCACACTATTATTTATTATCCAGGATAATATATTGTTTATGTTATTTACAGGTGAGACATATATTATGCTCACTCTATCGTGTCTCGTATATCGAGTAAGATATGAAGAGTATTGGAGGTGTGAGTTTTTGATAAGAGTATATATAGGTGATATAAAAGAAGTTGAGTTTTATAAAGAGTGATATTTGAAATTATCACATAATTGTGAGAGTTAGCTCACTGTGACATGAGAAAATCCGACCTGATCTCGGTGAGCAGAATTTGATAAATCTCTGGAGAGTACAAACACTGTAGCCGAGAGGCAACTCTATATACGAATAGATAGTGAGTGAGTGCGTGAGTGAGTGAGTGAGTGATATTATATATATTATTATATATACATATATATATACGTATTTATATATATATATATTATATATATATATATATATTAATTATATATAAAAATATATATATTTTATATATATATAAATATATATATATATTAGCGTGTTCCCTTTAATTCTTAAAGTTCTGAAATATATACACACGTAATATGGTAGGAGAAATGGGCTAACGTAATTATAATGTTATGCCAACATTTTAATGGTCGGCGCATCGCTACTAAATATTTAAGGATGTAAAAACGTGAGATATTTGTCAGCATTGTCTTTTAGCATGTTTAAATGTATTGGTATCGTTCCTTAACTCAATAACTCATTGCTACTACCTTTTTATTTTTCAGAGCAAATACTCATTCGTTCTAATAATATAATAATAATAAATAAATAATAATAATAATAATAATAATTAATCAATAAATATTATTAATAAATAATATATATATAAATATAATAATAATAAGTTAATAATAATAATAATAATAATATAATAAGAAATAATTAATAATAATAATATATAATAATAATTTAATAATAATAAATAATAATCATATAATAATAATAATAAATAATAATAATAATTATAATTAATAATTATAATTATAACTAAAAAATAAAATACATAATAATAATAATAATAATTTAATAATAATAATCATAAATAATTATATAATAATAATAATAAATAATAAATAATAATCTAAATAATAATAATGTAAACCATTTATATCGTTCAGTCAGTTATTTCTACTAAAGCTTCGCAGGAAAGTCGGAAGTAATCACAAAGAGTCGATGTGACTGAATCATTGAGTCGGCTTTGTAGGGTTATTGCTACACTGATGAGGCGCAAACATCAGTGTCTACTTCAGTTTTCTATTGACTACATGATATAAGGTAGCGTTTTTGTTTTGCAAACATGGAAACGAGACAAGCTGACTGTTTATTTTTGTTGGGCCATAGGGAAAGTCAAATTATTGGCTCAAAATTACCTTCTAATGGTCAGGCTTTAAGGATCCTGTTTTACAATATGCCTAAAGTGAACCTAAATTTACGCCCAAGTGCTCATCTAGTTATAAAAGAAATAGAAGTGTTTTGGCAGAAAGCGCGAATCCCAACTAAAACGTGTCAGAACAGCATTGAGAAACTGGAAGCCCAATACAAAGAATGGAAGATGCTTGTAAAGAGCTGCAAAAGGAAGTCTGAGCTTCAAAAATATCGAGAAAATGAATTCCTGGAGAAAATGAACGATCTTTTTGATATCGCCCACGCTGACGCTCTTCAACTTATACCCATTGAAGAAGATCGTCAGTTTCTCCTAAATCAAAGAAAGAAAGGTAGAGAAGGGTCAATGATTGGTATAGATCATGTTTTGACAGAAAAAGAAAAGAGAAGGGCTATTCGTAAACAAAAAGAGGTGATAGAACATTGAGGTGGCAAAAGGATAAAACAATGGGAGGTAAGCATTTTTTTCATTCAGAATTCTTTCAAATATTATTATTATTATTATTTTTTTTTTAAGAATTAGACAGAATTATAGGTATAGTCAGAATTTGAGAATTATAATGTTTCGGTTTTCTGGTTTTTCCGGCAAGTTAGGTGAATCGTTTTTATAAATAAGGTAACCTTCAAATAACTCTTTATCAATTCTATTGTATTTTTATTAATTATACAACTAATAAAATGTTTTATTTGTTATTACATTGTTATTTTCAGAGGAAACATCATTTACTGACCCTATAACAGACTATACAAATGAAATTGAAGAACCTTCCACAAGCGATGACACTATGTTGCCTATGCATTCTGATACAAGTCTAGCACATAGGCAGTGTCATACACCCACCGTTTCTAAACAAAGTAAAAGAGCCAAAGTACAGGTAATAACACCTAGGTTAGTTGCTACTCTTGATAAGTGCAAAGTCAGTGACCGTGATGCTGTTAGAATATTATCTGCCGCAGCTGGGGCCCTTGGTCATGACCCTACAAACATAGTTATAAACCGCAGTTCTATTTCACGCTGTCAAAAGCGTATAAGAAATGAAATAGCAGGAGATATATTTAATAAGTTCAAGGAGCATGACTTACCACCTTTAACGGTACACTGGGATGGAAAAATTCTGACAAAATGTTACTGGCACGGAACACGTAGATAGGCTTCAAGTAATTATAACTTCTGGGGTAATAGAACAATTATTAGGAGTACCAGCGATTAATTCGGGTAGTGGGCAACACCAAGCTGATGCCGTATATGAGGTACTAGAAAAGTGGAACGTCAGCGAAAGAGTTGAAGCCTTTTGTTTTGATACAACTGCTACAAACACAGGTCGATTTCAATATACCTGTTTATTACTAGAACAAAAATTAAATAGAGATATTATGTATTTTCCATGTATTTCAACCGTTTGTCATTCTTTTGCGTCCAGAACCTCACCATCCATATTCACGAAATTTAAAGAAACAATTTGCGCTCCCAAAATGAATTAAATTATACTCTCTTATAAACTGAAATTGAACTTTGTTTATGAAAAAGATATCAACATACGCAAGCATCTCCTAGATTTCTCTTTGAAAAACTCTTAAGCGAGAGAACCAAGTCAAGCATTATAGAGAACTTGTCAGAACTCTTATGACACAATTTTCTGGTAGGAATTTCTCCTCGAGGTGTTAATCTTTCGTTATTGCCTCAGGCAGCCTTTTCATCACTCGCCAGTAGTCATGGTCAAATCTATCTTATTGCCTAATATTTTTCTTTTCCGTAAAACAATTTAAAATACTCCAACATGAAATAAGTTAGAGTCAGCGATGTGTGTCTACTCTCTCCTCTCTCTCCTCCTCTCACTCCACTCTCGGTTCAACTTTTTGCGGCAGGCACTCCTGATCTAAGACTGAAATTCTAAAAAAGACCCCTCTTACTTGTATAAGAATGTATAATGAGGAAACATCAAGCAATTAGCCTTTTGCCATAATTTTGCAATCATTTGTAGGTACCTTTCACCGTGAAGGCAGCTGCCATATCATTTTGATGTTTCAGTTACAATAAAAATTAAGATGGATGAAGCTCGAGAAAATTATCTGATGTTCTTGAGAAACTGTATAAAGAATAAACAGTTCATCCCAGGGGATGGTGATTCACTATTTAGGAACATATATAGATTACTTCATTAACCAGAAATCCAAGCGATTCTTTGAGCGTTTTTCAATAAAAACAGATTTCTTGATTATGCATCCTTCTGAATGGAATAGTAATGAAAACTTTCAGAAAGGAAGACAAATTGCAATCGGGCTTAAAGTTGTAAACGATGTTGCAGAACGGGGAGTTAAGTTAATGGAGGAATATAACAAAATATTGGCTAAAAATGAGGATGACAAACAGTTTATTTTGCAAATTGTATCCGCATATAGACGACGATATCCAGATGCTAAGAAATCGACAATATCTGCTAAATTTTAAGCTAAAAAAGCAAATCATAATTATTGTGTATCGAAATTAACATTTTTGAAATATAATACAAACATTCATCATATGCGCCGCCTGTTTCTTTCGCCTAATCTTGCTGAGTTTTAGCATTTCATCTATGTTATCACAATATTGTACAAAATATTCTTTATCCTTCAAAAATTTATTTTTTGCCCCTATAGGTAAGGGCCACAACTAATTATTATATATATATATATACTATATTAGTAATATATATTATATATATATATACTATATATATTATCATGATATTATATACTATATAGATCTTATAAATATATATATATATATATATTCTTAATATTATATATATATATAGATTATATCATATTAATATTTGGATTTTACACAAAATTGATTAAATCTATAATATTATTACTCACTACTCACACTCTCTTAATATAAATATATATATATAATATATATATATTTATATTTATATTAAATATATATTATATATTATATATATTATATACCTATAATAATATATATATATATAAGTACGAGCTTGATATCGTAGCATTAGCATCGACTCTGCAGCGCGTCTTCATTGGATTCTACTAAATCTTGAACTCGAATAGACCTTCTTATGGGTGGACATGGTGGTAAGGGAGCCAGAATGATTTAGGTGAGGACCTTAAATAAGCAATGGTGCTGAAAGCGAACTAACACCAGCACTCCTCTCCCTAAGGACATCTTTCCCTTTCAGCATAGGCAGAATTTGTTGAATTTGTTCATAAAAATATAATACACCTCCCTTACGTTCTGCTGCTGATTAGAGCAAATACTTTAGTACCTGTGGAATTTGTGCAAGAGAGGCAAAGAGTCACAGCCTTAACTGCTTGAGCAGCTAATCTTTTTGAAAGGTTATATTGATCTCTTGCTTCTTGACGAAGACAGTTGAGGAGGAAGGAGGAAAACTTGATTTTGTAAATTATTTCATTCAATTTTTTCAGATTAATATTATAAATAAATCCTTTGTAAGGATATCTCTCACTCCTACCTCTCCGCTCATCTCTCTCTCACCTCTCTCTCTCTCTCTCTAGTCGCACATTATTAGTGGAAGACGTGCGGACGTGCGAACTTGCGATAGCGTTTGTGGAGTCGGTTCAAAAATTTCCCGACTCCGTATAATATATATGAACTCCGACTCCGACTCCACCCATTTGAAAATTACCGACTCCGACTCCGGACTCCGACTCTCCGACTCCATGAAAATTACCCGGACTCGGACTCCGACTCCAGGGACTCCACCCTCTGCGAAAATTATATAACTATATTATATATATTATAATATATATATCCTATAGTATATATATTTATATATTACTATATAATATATATAATATATTATATATACATGATAATATATCTATATCCATATATATCTCTATATATAAATATATATATAGTATATATATATATATAGTTATATAAAAGTTATATATATATATATTATATATAGTATATCTTATATATAATATATATATATATTATATTATATCATATATATAATTATATAAATATACTCCTATTATATACTATATTTATATAATCAAAACGGGAACATGACACTTTCCCTATATATATAATATAATATATATATGAGGCTTTTGTTTTAATGCTTATAGTAGTGAGACTATCGTCTGGAATAAGAGGTATAAGATCTGTTTTTCAGATGGACAATCTTAGGGCGTGTTAGGTGTGAGAAAAGTTGATAAAATGAGAATTGAACGTATTGGGAGAGTTTGGTGGCGCAAAGGCGTAGATGCAGAGAATCAAAATGAAATACGTTGAGATGGCCATATATTGGCCATGTGGAAAGGTATGGCTGATAGCTGCGTTGTTAAGCTGATGTATAGTGTTGAGTATGCCTTGGAATCGACCGGCCTGCGAGGAGACGAGGAAAAGTGGATTGATCAGCAAAAGGAATTCCTAAGGAGAGAAATCTGAGTTTAGCAGAGGCGAGAAGAAAGGTACATAATTGGAGTGAATGGCGGGGTTTTGCGAGAGGGTATGGTTGTGGCCCACCTGGGTGTCTAAGGATAAATCCTACATTAGGCCGACGAATGCCATAGTGAGGCTTCGTCCTGTGAAGCTCTAGGGTGTGGAATTTTATCTATACTGCAGACGTTCTTCACAACTAAGGTATAAAGGCGCGAGGTACGTTCTGAGCTTTCTTTTCTACTTTTCGTCATATTATTCTACTTCTTTTCTGGGTGCATGTTACGCACCTTCCCCCAGTCTTGGGCGAAAACCGTGGGTGATGATAATGCGTGATTTTATATAATATTAATATATTATATGTATATAATATATATATATATTATTATATTATATATTTATATATTATATATATATACTATATATATATATATATATATATATATATTATTTATATATAGTAATATATATATATATATATCTATATTATATATATATAATATATATATATATATATATTATAGTATAGTATATTATATAGGATATATATATATATAATATAACTATCTATATAGTATATAAATATATATACTCGTATATATATATATATATATATATATATATAAGGTATATAATTAATCAGGCCGTTAGCCCATAAAAATAAAATTATACGTTTCGCTATACATATATATATATTATTATATACATATATATATACAATATATTATATATATAATATATTTTAATTATTCAAAAATAATATTAATGTCTCTAAAAGTTAATTATATAAAAAAATTTTATTATTATTTTTATAAAATATTACTATATATACTCTCTCTCACTCATATATATATATATATACTATATACTCACTACTATATATATATATATTATACTCAATATTATATATATATATAGTATATATATAATATAATATATATTATATAATAATATATAATATATATATATATATATTATATTTAATATATATTATCTATTATAATATATATATATATCTTATATATATAATATAGTACTTCAATAAAAGGCAGGGTGATATATATAGTTTAGGCTGAGCCCCAATTTCCACCACCCTACAAAGGTGGACATACATCTTAATTTTCTCAGCAATATTTGATAGGAAAAAAGCAAACTGTAGCTTTATATAGACCTCTAAACGTCTGTCGATGTTGTTCTGCTGTCTGTAGTCATTTTTAAGAATTTTTATTTTTCAAAATCTTGTTTGACATGTTCGTATCAACTTCCAGAATTTTTCCGAAATGACTTCAAATTGAAATATACATAGATCGGATCCATTTAGCTACAAATACACGAAATGAGAACATCGCCTTTCTAAGAAAACATTCCTAACTCCTTTTCCCTCAAAGCCAGAAATCATCCTGTGTTGCACTACTTGTAACACGTCTCATCTCAAGCATACCTAGCGTCGTTTAAATAAGGGCGTTCAAACTTGCGCAATACCTCTCAACTATTGACCTAACAATAAGCTATCTATACAGCTATCTATAGAAAGTAAAAACTTTGTTCAGTTTTGTTAAACCATATTGCGATATTAGATACTTAGCATCTTGTTAACTTTTATTCCTTGCTTCCAAATACTGATAGCTACTTTCAGATTGGCTGCCTTATACTTACATTCTAAAATCTTTTTTTTTTTTTGGTCCGTCACCGTGAGTCAATACCAATTCCATTTCGTAGTTAAATATTCTATATGAGTTAACCTAAATGAAGACTTGCCACTTTTTTACTATAAATTCATTTATTTGCCATTTATCTTTCGATCCTAAAGAAGTTTATCAAGATCATTTTTGAATCTTTATATATCCCATCTTCAGTTTATTTCTTTACTAAGTAGCCCACTTTGGATCATCTGCCAAAATTAGGAAAAACTACATTTTAAGCCCCTTTGATATCTAAATTTTATCATATATATATACTATAAATATATATATATATATACTATATATATAATATATATATATATACTTTTTAACTCTATATAGTATATATATCATATATATCACTCACTATAGTATATTATATTATATAATATATATACCCTATATAATATATTATGTCCTCAAAAGTAAGTGTTTACTCGTATGTTGCATTTAATTACTGTATTTGCCGCTATCCTTGAATATTACAAGTTAATCTTCCTTCAAAGATAAAAGTATGACCTGCGATGGTTATCACAGCGGTTCGATGTTCTTTCACTCTGCTCACTAGCTCAGTACCGGAAGTTTCATTTTCTATCCACGTATTTTATGTTTCCATCGCTTACCAAAATGATGAACCTACAACTTTCAGTAATTCCAAATACTTAGGAAGAGGTAGGAAATCGCGGAGCTAGAATCTGTGGCCTCATTCGGAGTATGTGAAGATACTTGAATTGTTTTCCTTTTCGCATGAAATTCTCCATAATCTGAGATGGTTTTTCAGTCAAAGATTGGCGCGTATATTATATATATATATATACTATATATATATATATATATATATATATATATACTATATATATATATA
>JABUQX010112811.1:52500-63492 GCA_015478945.1 Trachelipus rathkii | reverse complement strand
TAATCCACTAAGTATTTCTTAACTAAAAAAAAATTTAGTACAGACGCGAAGCGAAATGTACTTTCATCAAGTTCTTAAAATTAAAAGTATCCTTCTTAGACTAACAGAATAAGAAGAATCCATTCTACAAACTAAAAGAATTTTCTCTTAAATCTAGGAATATACAGAAGTATATGCACTAACCCTAATGATTTCTTCAAACAGATTTTCAAGAGCTGGGGGTGATAGGATGGAATGTGGAAAAAGTATGTGAGGGGTAAGAGCTGAAAGGTAACCTGCCAGTAGGAGCCAATGATGGGTTGTTAATGGTGCAACCTGCTACGACGGACTTGTGTGAGTGTATCAAATTCCTAAAGGAATTCAGAAGCGGTGGAATAGCCGGCTGGACGGAAGCCATTTCCGGAGCCGAGACAGTAGCAATATCCGCGAGTTGTTGATCTTCAGACTGCACATATGGGAGGCCGATCAAATGACTTGTAAAGAAGCTTGTAGTATACGATCAATGAGGGACGAAGCTAGATGTCCTTTCGAGCCCATGCCAGGCGTAAACGAACAGGAGTGAATCTCTAAAGGAACCTCTGACAAGTGTTAGGAGGCTCTCGAATGAAACACGACCACAGGTGCTCTGCTCGTTAGTCGATGTTTTCTGCGGATGATCGCACTACCATTAACCGGGATACGAACACGCAGTGACATCTCCTTATAGTTCCTTAAAGAGGAAACCTGGGCATTTGGTAATGGGCGCATCTGTTCCCCTGGGGGCTCAAGTTAAGGACAGCCAAGACACCTTTGGCCGCAAGGACATAATGCGGTTTCTCTTGGAGCGGCGACCACCCATCCGTTGTTATAGAGGTCACTCACAGATAACACACAGTTACTCATGCACCTTCGTGTGCATAGAGGTAGGAGTGGTTTCTGCTAGATAGACACATTTCTTGTCGGGACCATCAGCCGTTTTCTAGGCACAGTTGTTCTTCCGAGGATATCTAAGAGAGGCGACTAATGGCATGATCTACAACTTTAGCTCTCCACTCAGCAACTGCCAGCAGTTGGAGACTGAGGGAAGTTTTTCGGGACGTCCAGTTTTAGGAAAGTGGAAAAACACTTAAAATGCACCCTGTCTGGACGCGCTCTTCCGACGACTACATCGCTGTATCTTCTTCTTTCTACAATCTCATCGCTAAATCTTCTTTCTTCCACAGGTTTACTTTCTCTTACGGGTTCCACCGGGGTCGGTTGTTGCACTGGAGTCGGAGGGCTCCAATAATTTGAACTACTCGGTACCTGTTGAGGTGGGGGAATAGAGTAAGAGTTGTAGTATTCCTGCTGAGATTGTGGGGGATGGGGAGTTGGAAAGTAGCTGTGTCCGGACTGAATTTGTGGCGTTATGGGAAATTGTGGCGTTATGGGAATTTGGAAAGAATATTGGGAAGACACTTGATCTGTGGGAGGAGGAAGTTCTTCCACTTCATCTACTTCTTCTATTTCTTCGTCTTCTTCTGTTTCTTCGTCTTCTTCTGCTCCTTCGTCTTCTTCCTCCTCTTCTCCTCTTTCTTCTTCTCTCTCGGAAGGGACTCCTGGGTCGCTTCTCTGTTGTCTTTCCTCAATTCTTTCCCTTTTTTGTTCTTTGGAGCTTAACATTTCTTCCACTGCGTGGGGATTCCAAACTTCATCATTCATAAAGTCAAAGTGTGACTCGGTGAACTTTTCTGCCGGGACCACCTTAACGTTGTCTACATGAACAGGGAAGGTTCGGCCTGATTCTAAGCAATACACCATCAATTTGTTAGGTCCTCTCAAACATTGGACGATATATGGCCCGTCAAACTTGACACATAACTTCGAACTTTGATGGGGCTTTTTAACTGCTCTAACGAAAACATAATCTCCTATTTTGAACTCTCTTTGTTTGGCCCTTTTATGTTGTTGCTCCAAAGTTTTTGTGGTTTCCGCTTCTAACTTCTCTCTTGCCAAATCTCTTATATAATCGATCCTCTCTACTATCGTATCTACTTCGTCCGAAATGAATCTCATTTTCTCGGACTTATTCACAAAGGGTGATACACATAGTCAGGCATCTCGTAAGGGAGCCTTTTTATATACCCATGCAAAAGGAAATGGGGAGAAGACCCTATAGATCGATTATACGCGGAATTGATAGCGATTTGGGCAAAGCTCAGGTACTTATCCCAGTCTCGGTGATTTGCATTCACGTAATGCCGCAAGAAAGATTCAATATCAGCATTTATTCTTTCCACAACACCATTTTGGGATGGTTTGTAAGGCAAAATTTCCACCTTCTTTATCCTCCACGCCTTACATAGGTCTTTAAATACCTGACTCGTAAATTCCAAGGCATTGTCAGAGACAAGCAGTTGAGGGGCACTATGTCTACATATGACCCTCTCTTGCAATGCTCTGGCACATTCTTCGCTCGTTCTCGTCTTGCAAGGCACTAATTCGACATACCGTGTCAAAACGTCGCGAAATACTAAGATGTATTTGGCTCCTGATCCTGTACAAGCTGGCAATTTTCCAATACTGTCAACATGAACGGTGAGAAGGTGAGTAAGGCGCGGCCATCTATTAGATCTCTTGCTACAGGGGTCTAGGTACCTTAGTTCTAACGCAAGACACAATTGACTACAATATTCCTTACTACTTTTTGAATACCAGGAAAAAGTATTTTTTCCTCCATCTCTTTTAGTTCTTTGTTTTGGGCACCGTGTTCCGCTGCCAGTGAAGCGTGGCACTGAATCTATCACCTGTAAATCATACATCGGAACATGTACAAGATAAGTTTTGCTTCCACAGGTAATGTAAGGATGCTTTTATTAGATGTGGTGGGTGTGGTTTCTGGATTCCTTCGGCCCATTTCACCAGATTTTCCTACACGGGACATTTCCGTTGTTCTTTGATGATTCCCGACTCAACGCGAAATCTATTCGAGGGAACTTTTCTGTTGTTTCTGCTTTCTCTGTTTTCTCTGTTTTCGCTATTTCTTTGACCAGGAACACATTAGATGCCGGATGCCTACTCAGATAGTCTGGGGCAACATTATTCTTTCCTTTCTTGTATACTATGGTGGGTGAGAAACTGTTTACTAAGAGATTCCATCGAGCTAAACGGCCGGTCTGCTGCTTATTTCTAAAAATAAAGCGAGAGGTTGGTTGTCGTGATGATAGTGACTTATTGCCGAAGTTATTCGGTGTTTTTAAAACTTTTTTGCAGCAGAACACGACGGCTAAACATTCTTTTCGATCGTATGTAGTTTAACCTCACTGCCCTGAGTGTCCGGGACACGAAAGATAAGGGCTTCTCTTTCCCTTCATCTGTCAGTTGGTACAACACTCCTCCTATTCCGTAATTACTGGCGTCTGTATTCACGAAGAATTCTTTGCTGTAATCAGGGAAAGTTAGTTGTGGCTGCACTACTAGTTTCTCTTTTAAAGTGTCGAAAGCTTGTTGTTGTCTTTTCGTCCAGAGGAAAGGGACATCTTTCTTTATCAAATCATACAAAGGTTGTGCTACCGCGGCGAAGTCCTTTATGAGGAAGCGAAAATAAGAGAAGAAACCAAGTAAACTCTGTGTCTCCTTCACATTTGTAGGAGGGACGAAACTCTTCATTGTTTCTACCTTGGCCGGATCTGGGCTAATTCCATGTCTTCCTATCTTGAATCCCGGTACAAAACGGCTGATTGTAGAAAACTACATTTGGATAATTTTATTCTCAGCTTATTTTCTCTGAAAGCGGTGAGCACTTTCTTCAAATTTTCAAAGTGTTCTGGCACGTTCCTTCCTAGCACCAATACGTCGTCTAGATAGACTTGTGCTACAGGCCCTAAAAGGTGGTTTAAGGCCATGGTCATCTTGTGCGGGCATAAATGCTAGGAGCATTCTTATGTCCGAACATCAAGCGAGTGGGACACCAGAGGCCCTTCCTCGTCCTAAATGCCATCAACTTTTGCGTCTCCTCTTCTATTTCCAAGGCGTTGTATGCATCCAATAAATCTACAGATGTAAATACCGTGTTACCCCCTAGGGATGTAAAAATCTCGTCGATTGAAGGCAGAGGAAACACGTCCTGAACGCTATGGGAGTTGAGGTACCTGTAATCCAGACACACCCTTGGTTTCGGACTGTTCTTTTTGGCCACCACGAGTAACGGTGACGAGTGGGGGCTGTACCCTGCTTTGATGTACCCCTTTTTCAGTGCTGAATCGGTGAAATCATCGATGTCCTGCAAGTACCGGTGCGGTAATCTGTATTGTTTACGAAAAATGACCTTCGGGGCATCGGGTAACAGCTCATCTTAAACTTCTGAAGCGGGCAGACTGGGACAAGCTATCATCTAGTGGCCATACATCAATGGTAGTCCATGAGAGCTCTAGCAATCCTCCAGGTTACTCTGGGTTTCGGAGAAGAACAGTTCCTGCATCTTCTTATTGCATTTTCTCCTCTATGATTTCTTTGTAACTCGCCTTAACTCTGTCTTCGTAAGACCCTTTGAGCAGGTGGCTACATTAGCAGAAACTGTTCTCTGGTGTCCTCTTTCGTCTGTGCTTCTCTCGATGGGTTTGCTAATAATCGGATAACTTTCTCCTAGATTTATGCCTTTGTGCAGGCTAATCAATTGGTCACTCAAATTGATATAACTGAGGATAACTGTGTTATCCCTCACCGGGCTAATTGTGTTCGCGACGTACAGCGGTCCTTTGGTAAACGCTGGGGTCATTATGCACTTTCGCTCCAGTTCGAAATCATCTTGAGTTTCCGGTCGGAGTTTTGATATCCGCATGATTGAACTTAGGCAAAAAACGAGTTCTCATTACTTCAAATTTATCTTATTTCGTTCCATCAATGCACAAATGGCCAAATCTTCTTCATGGTCATCGCTCTCTAAAACCTCCAAATCTTCGGATTGGCCCAAATTTTCTTTCAAAACTGAGGGAGTGTGCTTGAGTTTGGGTCTGGCCCCTCTGGAATCAGCGCTGCGATGAGTGAGGGGTGGGCTCCGGATGCCCACTTGGTCCCTTTTCATCTTGTCTGGCTCCCCTTGAGCTTCTCCTTTCAAGGCAGTTTCCCTGTCTCTTTTCCCCTGTATAGGCACTGGCTGCCTATGCGAATTTCGCGACGAGGCTGTCTCTCCCCCCTGGGATACAGACAGATTGACCTTCCGATAGGAACGAGGTTCAACCGCGGCGTGTACGTTATTAACTGGCCAGGCGGCCTCTCTATGCGAAAGATGCTTATCCGCGTTGCGTACGTTTTTAACTGGCAAGGCGGCCTCCCTACGAAAAAGATGCTGATCCGCGTTGCGTACGTTTTTAACTGGCAAGGCGGTCCTCTTAGGAAAAAGATGCTTATCCGCAGCACGTGCGGTTGGTTTAGCGAAAATTTGGTTCGAATCCTTTGTTCCCCCCCCTCTAGGCCCTCGGGCCTGGGGTAACTGCTCCTCCTTTTTCTTGAGGTCTCTTATTCTTTTAAGATTCCCATCAGAAAATTCTCTAACCAAATAAATTCCTTGTGGATCGGCAAAGATCGGAATGTCTATCTCTCTATCTTCCTTGATAGACATTTTTGCAGAAAAGAAGTTTAAAGTTATGGGAATGTTAGACAAAACGTTGCTACCTAAAAGAATATCCCAGCTATTCTCTCCATCGATATCACTCACTTGGAATGTAGTGAGGTAATGTCTTTCATGTAGGCGAAGATATAACTGTATTTCTCCCTTTAACACCGTTGGCTTATTGTTCACCCCCTGTACTACTAAATCGGTCTTACGGAGGGGTACTTTAAAGTTTCCCTCTTTTTCCAATTGTTTGAGCCGTCGGGCTGTGACAATACTAACGCTAGATCCGGTGTCAACCAAAACTTTGGTCTTCGCCTCCCTACTACTCAAAGATGGAGCAAGGTAAACATTTGTGTAAAAGTGTCGTCCCAGCCTAAAAGGTTGCTGTACGACTTCCTTTTCTCTCTGCTTATTTTGCTTCGCTTCCCATCTCTTCGCTCTATCTTTAAACTTTTTTCTCACCCGTCTCCTCTCTTTGCCCGATTCTAAAAATTTTCATTCTCTATCCTATCCTGAGGATGAGAAAGTTCTCCTTCATACATCTCATCACCATACTCCACTTCTTCATTCACCTCAAAATCTCTTGGCTGGCTCTCAGCCATATATACTCTCGCGTTAGTCTTTACTTTCCCATCTGGAGGCTTGTACCCTTCCCTTTTCTTGGAAAAGGTCCTGGGCCCTCGCCTGTCTGGGTTGTAAGACTCTGGCTTTCTCGCTCTTATCCCTTTATCCATATCAATCTGGCTATTGTATGGAGTGAACATCAACAGGGTTTCTGGGATAGGTCTCCAGGGCGGTGCTCCTCTACACTTAGGTTGCGACCCCCTTCGATGGTATGCCATGCATTCTCGGCAGTAAGGCAATTCCCAGCGGCATGCTTGGGACGAGTGTCCCACCGTCTCACAAAAGAAGCACACAGAATGTTCTTTTAGCTCCTGGGCGGACATCTTCCTTAAGGTGCCCTTATACCTCGGTGTAACATACCCTGTCTTCACTTCTACTCTTTTCTTTTGAAAAGTATTACCCGGTCTTACCTCATCTCTCCTCCTTTGAGGAGTGTAACTGGGTCTCACCTCCTCCCGTCCCTTATCTTCATACCTTGGCTTATGAAATGGTTCCCTATTGTCCCTGTATGAATTATTAACTCCAACCCTCTGTCTCCCTCCCGATTCCTCTTTGGCCAGGAACACCCTAGTGGTGCGGACCTCATTTGGCCTTCTATTCTCATCTTTTAATAAAGCTCCATTCGAAATTTGAGATAACTTTTCGATCAATTCATTTAAGCTCATCTCAGTATCAAATACCCTAAGGATCTTCTCTCGTAATCTCTCTCCATCTCTTCTTTCGTTTACGTTCTGAATGATCTTCCCAGTAACCAAGATGTTTATCTGCCTTGAGTTGAACATCGCCTTATCATCCAGATCGTGAAGGCGGCTCTGATATTTATATAACCGTTCTTTCAACTCTAACACAAAATCAGTAAAGATTGAGTCTCTCTCTCTTCTATATTCTAAGAAGTCCAACCAGAGCTCGAAAATCGTTTTCCTCTCCTCCGGTTGTAGAAAAGTTTTCAACTGAGCGAGAAAATCTTCTAATCTGGTGAATTTTGAAAAACTATTTTCTCTGAGAACGTATTTTCTGGCTTCACTGTTCTGGTCTGATGATATTGAAGACTTTGCAAAGGTGATCTTTTGGTTTTCAGTTAGTGGACCTAAAGCATCTAGCTTTTCATTCAAAGAAGTGACGAAGTCTGGGTATAAGATTCCCTTCCATGTTCTTGTTTTCAAATGTTTGCCAAATAATTTCAAATTTTCGGGAATCGTTGGAAAAGCGGTGTTAAACAGATTAGTTGGGTAATAGGGGACTCCAATTGGTTGTGGAGGCATATAAGGGTAACCCTGCCACACTCCATGGTAAGGATGTGGTTGGTTAGGCATGGTGTAATTACCAGGTGGCACGCCTGCGTAATAGAGAGGTTGGGGCATCGTCCCCGTGGGTAAGAACCCGTAATTTAAGTTGTTCTGTCCTGCTGGAGCACCTTCGTTGGTGTTTCCTCCCATAACTCCTCCTGTGAGGACGCTTGTCTGTTGTTGAGCGGCGTTAGGCCCAGCAGGGGTTTGGACCGATCCTATAGTTTGGTTTTGGATCGCTGGGGGGTCTCCTGTCCCCCATGGGGAGGTGTTCGGTATCTCTACACCCTCCCACTTGCTTTCATCGAGGTTATGAGTTTCGAATCCCCCCCAATTTCTACGAGTTTTCTTTTTAACAGTAGTGTCAATAGTAGTAGACTTTAACTGTAGATCCAACGTATTGTCTACCGCAACCGCTTTTTGCATATATAGTGGAGTTTCGACCTTCTGGGTTGGTCTCCTCTCTCGGATGTCTTGGGGCGTTAGGCTAAAGAATGCGCTGTATGGGTTCTGACTGGTGCTCGGCAACAGAGGATCTAAAATAGAAGGGTTCCTTGTGGGAGGTTCTTGCCCCCCTTCTGTAGTGGGCGTCTCGCCTGTGCCCCCCCCTAAATTTACTTGTCCCTGCCCATGACCTTCGTCAGTTTCATTTTTATTCAAATCGAGGTTCTCATCCTCGTCTCCTTCGTTTTCGTGGCCATTATCCCCTTGCTCATCGTGGTCGAGAGGCTTCTCATCTTCCTCATCTCCCCCTCCCTTGGCCCCTCCGTTGGCGTTCGGGGTCACCTTTGTGGCCCACGCCCATCGAACCAAATAAGAGAGTACGAGAAACAGCAAACACAAGACCCAACCAATTAAAATGGTAAAATCCACCATTTTGTTTTTTCGTAATCACAAAATAATGCACAATATGTCGGTATGACACTTAACTATCTCTCCTGTATGCTCTCAAACAGCAATGTTAACTAGTGTTGGAACTATAAATGTTGTCTGCGGACCCTCTCGATACTACTATATATATATATATATTTATATCGATTTTTATTAAATTGCGAAAAATAGTTGTAGGTGATTCCCAATAGTTAACCTATATGTATATTTATATAGATTTTTATTAAATTGCGAAAAATAGTTGTAGGTGGTTCCCAATATTTAACCTATAATGTCAAACTGGTGGAAAACTCAACAGAAAAAATGTTGTCCGCAGATCTCGTATGCTACTACTTCTACTACTCAGACTATCTTTTTACTACTATGCGATGTTTATTTCACCTAATTAAGGTGTTTTAAACAGAAAATCTTCATAAAATTTTTTCGTTTTTCCCCAACTTAACTTGTCCCTATATATATATTATATATATATATAATATATATTATATAATTTATATATATTATATATATAAATATATATATATATATTATTATATATCTATTATATATATATATTATATATATATATAATATGATCTTAAAATTACTTCAATTTTAATTAGGCGTTTTTGGGACTGGTGGCTTTCTCAGGCCTCTCCTGGTCAGCGAATGGGGGGTTCAATAATCTTTGGGGGGTACTCCCTCTATAGAGTAGGTAATATATATATATAATATATATATATATATATATTATATTATATATATATATATATATATATATATATATTATATATATATATATATATATTAATATATATATATTTATTATATATATAATTAAAATTAAGTTATCAGCTTAATAGTCCCCCCCCTTAGATGGTTTCCCAATAAAAAAATGTCAATCAGTGCAATGTCAGTAAGAACACACACTATACAAAGTAGATACACCTATATTTATAATATAATATATAATATATATATATATATATATATATATATATATATATTATATTATATTATATATATATTATATTTTATATATATTATATATAAAAAAGTGGGTTGAATAGGCTTCAAAGAGAGAGAAATGAAAGAAAATTCAGTTTCAAGGATTTTCTGTTTCCAATGATGCTCTAAAAGTGTGTGGTATTTGGCGGAGCTTGAACGAAATGTTTATATAAAGCGCATTCCAATGCTTCAGGTCGGTTGGTCGGTCAAGTTCGATTTCTCTCGGCGACTCCGACTTCGATTTTACGTAAACACTTCTCGCTCAAAAACTCCGACAAACGAACAATTTTTAGTGAGTCAATGGCTTTGAAATTCCCTCCTGATTTTTTCTCTTTTCGACTTCTGCACTTTTCAACGCTGTTGCCAAGTTAAAGAAAAAGAAAAAGAATGAAGGAGGAGATGAAGGAATATAGGATAATTAGTTATTATCTTCCCCGGTTCCCCCCAATTTCAAATTTTCTTTAACATTAATTCGCTTTACGCGGTACAATATGACATTCATTTAAAAAAATATTAAAAATTTGACAAAATGGACATATATTGATTATTATTAATTATTAATTATTATGTTAATTAGTGTGGAAATATTTTTCCAAACTAATATTAATTATTTATATAGTGTGGTTGAATAACGATGAAAGGCCTTGATCATCTCTTTCAACCTTCACCATGTAAATAATAATAATAATAATAATAATAATAATAATGATAATAATAATAATAATTAAATCAAAAATTTTCTTTTTCTTAAAAGAAAGTTTTTAATTTAATGTAAAACGACCATAAAAATGATAATGCGAACGATTCGTTCATTCACGTTATCACAAATATATATATATATATATATATTATATATATATATTATATATATATTATATATATATATATATATATATATATATATATATATATATTATATATATCATATATATATATATATTAATATATTATATATTGTAATATATTTATATATATATTATATATATATATATATATATTTATATATATAATTTTTAGATGTGATGAAAACTTTGTTTGATCTCATCTAAAATCTTACTTATGCATCTCTCGATGCTGCCCAATAAGTAGAGGCTTCTGAGTCGTGGGGCGTCGGTCCGGGGTTCGGACCCTTGAAACATCATCTGACTATTTTGCATCTCGGAAGTAACGGAACGGGAAATCCTTGGCATCAGGCTGCCAATATGGAATTTTTCTCCAATTGTTAATTGACTCGGCACACAGGGCAAATAAGGAGTCTTCTACAGCAAAGTTTTATTTTGCCACACTGGTGGACTTCTAACCATTAAACAGACTCAGTAAAAATCGCCTAGAAAACATCACATAAAAAATATTAAACATATAATAAGAATTAATATAAAAACTCCTTAATCATACAATTAATTGAACACTTTTATATATCTTCCATATGTAGCAGTTCTGAAGATGATTACATAATGATTCTTTTGTAATTAACATTTACATGCATTTATATTTTGTACAATAAAGGTTACATAATGATTCTTTTGTAATTAACATTTACATGCATTAATATGTTGTACAATAATGATTTCATTTCACTCTTTATAATTTAAAACGTGTTATGAATAGTAGATTATTTTTTATACTCTTTAT
>JABUQX010112811.1:42500-45000 GCA_015478945.1 Trachelipus rathkii | reverse complement strand
TTACGTCTAGTTTCGTTCCAAAAATCGCTCAATATCGCTGTGTTGATGGGCGACTTCTTCTTCTTCTTCTTTTCTTTCAATAGTGGTGTGTTCCTCAGCGGTTCTGTTCGTAGCTCCTACTTTATCCTACTTTTCATTAATAATCTTCTCACCTGCACATCTAACTCTATCACTCGTATGCCGATGACTCGACCCTCATTCTTCAACTCATTTCAATTCCTGCTCCCTCTTTACTTCTAGAATTGCCTCTCGTCTAATCTTTCCGATTCTATTCTCGCTGACCTGGATAGAATTCCGGTGGGTGCGTGTCTCAACCTTGTGAAATTCATTCTTTAAAAACCCAACTTCTACAATCTCCCTCTCTAAGACACCTTCTAACTCTATCTCTTCGACGTGTCTCTCCTCTTCTTGGACCAATATAACACTCCTGCCTTAACATTAAACAAAAAATTCTTGAAACCTCAACATCACAAACGTTTCCTAGGCGGGGGCGGGCGGGACCTCAAAGAAACTGGGAATTCTGTTTAGGCTGCGGAGACTTTTTTTCCTCTTCTAAGTTAGTTGCTCAGCTATACAAGGGCCTCATTTCGCCCTTTATGAGACTGTCTCATATCTGGCCCTGGTTTCACCCGCTTTTGATAGTCGAAGTCAAAGGCCAAAAGGCTTATAAATTGTTCTGCACTTTCCAGTTCTCTTGACCCTCTGATCTTCGGCGACGCTTTATTGCGTGCTTTATCTCTTTTCTATAAGTACCGCAGCGGCAAGTGCTCGAGGAAACTTATCCTCGCGTACCAGCACCTTTACGACGCCCTCGTTACACAAGGGGTGCTGTCGGCACATGAGTTTTGTGTTGTTATTGGTAACTCCAGGCTAGTACTGCGGTCCTTCCTTCTTTCCTGCCACCTCTGTTCTATGAATTCTCTTCCATCTTCTGTATTCCCTGCCGAATTTAATCTCTCTCACTTTAAAGCCTGCGTCTGTGCTCATCTGAGTAGTTGCGTTAGTTGATGAATAACTGATGTGTGCAAAACACCCCCTCCTTGATAGGCTCTCCGTGAGTGTGGGTACAACTGTAAATATTATATATATATATATATAATTATTTATATATATATATTATAATAATATTATATTATATATATATATATATATATATAACTATATATATATATTATAGAGAGAGAGGAAGAGAGAGAGAGAGAGAGCACGAGTAGTAAAAGTTACTGAGTCGTCACTGATATATATATAATAGTATATATATATATATATTATATATAAAATATATATATAATATATTAAAATATTAGATATAAATATATATATATAATATTATAGATATATATATAATATATAGATATATAGTGTAATTTATATATATATAGTTAATAAATATATATATATATATATTATATATAATATATAATATATATATAAATATATATATATATATATATATCATATAATATAATATATATATATATATATATACGTATATAGTAATCACTCACTTAATTCGTTGACACTAGACAGGAGCACACATGAATACCATAAAGAATTGTTTCGTTTTTTTCTTTAATTTTCTTGTTAGGTTAGGTTAGGTAGGGTTAGGTTAGGTTAGTAGGTTAGGTTAACTTACGTAACTAACCTAACCTAACCTAACTTAAACAAAAAATTAAAGAAAAATACCTAAAACTGAAATTAAGTGAGTATTAACTATATTATATATATATATAATATATATATTATTAATATATATATATATATATTATAATATATATATATTATATATATTATATATATATATATATATATATATATATATATAATATATATATATATATTATCTTATTTTATTTTTTTTACAGTTATCACAACGCCTCACGGGCAAAGCCCTATTCAAGTAGGGGGTGTTAAATCAACAAAAATTCAACCAACGGCAAATACGGCAGATAGCACAGACTCGCTTTAAAGGAGCGGAGAATTAAATTGAGAGAAACACAGAAGATGGAAGGAGAACTTCCACAGACAGAGTGAGCAGGAAAGAAGAGCACCGCAGCGAACTAGTCTAGAGTTGCTAATATCAACACAAATTCATGCTTGCGACACACACCCCTTTGCTACGATGCGGGACGTCTTTAAAGGGAGGTGGCACGCGGGTGAAAGTTCCTCGGCAACTTGCCGCTACGGTACCTATAGAAAAGAGAATAAAGCACCAACATCGGCGCCGAAAAGATAAAGGGGTTCAAGTGAACAAGAAAGAACAGGGACAGTTATAAGTCTTTTTGCCTTGACTCGACCTTATCCAAAAGCAGGGTGAAAAACCTGACCCCCCCAGATATTGAGCATCAGACTCCATACAAGGCGGATTGAGACCCTTGTATAACTTGATAACTGTTAATTCGAATAGTATTCTCGCAACCTAAACAAAACACTCATTTTCTTTTAGTGCCTCCCTTAGCAACCATTGTAATGTGAGGTTTCCAAGACATTTTTGTTTATG
>JABUQX010112811.1:12500-35000 GCA_015478945.1 Trachelipus rathkii | reverse complement strand
GGTGTAATATTAGTAGTGAACGCATGAAAAAAAAGAAGTCAGAAACTTATTTGACAAAACCTTTAAATGAACTAAAAGAACATTCTTCGTCATTACACATTTTATGTAATTTACATTATATTTTTCAAAAAATCACATAATTGCGGGACTTTTTTGTTACTGGTGTAATAATGGTAGTAAATAGCATAACTTTTATTAAATAGAACGTACAAAACTAAAAAAATCAAGTTATACCTGATCTTACATAAACTACTTATAAAAATAGATCGCAAGCATCTCTTAACAACTTGACTCTAATCAGTCACATGAATTAGTGAGATTTAGAAGAGCTATGACATAATTGGTCAAATGCAAATGCAAATGGTTCAACAGCTGATGAAATGAAATAAAAATGAAAAAATCTTGCATGGTCTCTTAAAGTATGAAAACCATTTAACACTGAGAGAACTAGCTCTGCTATACATGATTTGAGTAGTAAAGATATTGTAAAACCATAATCAACCACCTTAAAATACATTTATGAAAATACTTCGTGAACATTTAAATTATTTGAAAAGAATAATGTTGAACGTATCCGAAGTAGTGTTAGACAGGAAGATGCAATTTCAATATTTGCCTGAAGAATATTCAGAACAATACTAGAATGGGAAGATATGGGTAAAAACACAAATAATTTAAGGTTTGCTGATAATATTAGGCTGTTCACTTCAGGTTCTGGAGAGTAAATAGCAAATAATGGTAATGGAATTAAAGAGAGCTAGTGGAAGAGAATGATTAAAAAACTAACCTATATAGGCTGATCCAAAATAATCATCAATAAGAATATAGTTCCCCATGAATTTCTGGTGAACAACTACATATTAGGACAAGTTGAAGAATACAACTATCTTTGCCAATTCACAGCGGTGGTGTTAACTTCATAAAAAAAATAATAAAAAAAAGAAAAAAATTCTTGACAATTTACATCTTTAAAAGGCAAAGAAAGAAAGGAAATCCCGAATATTTTGATACAACTTATCCTTAAAAAGGTCTTATGAATTTGTTTCCTTAAAAGTTCTTAATCATCTTTATTGTAATTACTTATAAGTATTATCTAATTTAAACTTAATAACATAAGAAGCATAGTTCAAACACAATTAATCAGTGTTAAATTAAAGCCATATTCTTAAAATACAATAAATGTGTTCAATATAAGAACCCTGCTCCTAAATTTGCCATAAATATGCCCCAGCAAAAAGTAAGTAAATAGTGAACACTTATATTAATGGAAGATTTATCGGAGCGTTATATTTTTTCTAATTGTTGACTGGCTTTTTCAATTGAAATTTCTCTATATAGTATTGCTTATTTTAGCTTATTCTATGCTGTTTTTCTCATTTTATGTTGTTGAAACCTCTGTCTTAATAAAAAAATTACTAATAAAAAATACTTTAATCTTTTTAAAAAACTTAGCCTTTTCCCTCTTAGAAATTATTTTCACTAGTATACCAAAGATTTTATTAAATACTTAAAAAGTTACCCATTAATTTGCCCTGAAAAGACCACAAGCTCGCAAAGAGTATACAGTAAAATCTTAAAATATTTAGTTGGTCTTTACAGCCGGTATTTTCAGGCTTTTGAACCCTCGTGCAATCGAACTTTGTCAATTGAAACTTTGAAATTTTAACAAAGTTTTTAGAAGAAAAGATGCGATGTAATTTATTAAAAGTATATTATAGATAGTCTCTAAATGAAAGTGTATTCATGAGATAATAATGAAAATTATCCATTATTCTCCGCATTTTAAAACCCATATACCAACACCGTATTTTCATTAAGTAGTTGCGCAAGATACCTTGCTTTTAAATGATAATAATATATATTAACTCCATAAAGCAATTACCTCGCTTCTTTCCTTAAAATTTTTCAACCCAATAGACAACTATTTTAGACATCCCCTCTCTTTAAAAGTAAATGGAAATTATTATATCCATTTAATTTTTAACATTTTGACAGACAAAAAAAATAAAATGTGCAAAATTCCTTAAAAAATTTAGAGTTTTTAATCCTCCCGGTTTTGATTTGTCATGAACATAATTTTGATAAAAAACATAACTTGTTACAGTTACCACCCCATCAAAAACACAATAAGGAAAACTAAAAAGTTGAATTTTATTAAATTTTATTAAGGTGATCTTTAACCTTCTACGTCTATCCTATTAAGTATGAAAATTTTACCCTAATGGACTTTGTTTTGTCTAATTTCTCTACAAGTAAGGCTTTTCATTAAAAGATGAGGTATATAATGTTATTAAAATAATATGTACTTTTATAAAAAAAAATTTTATTATAACCATTTATAGTTTAAGCCTAAAATAAACAATTCATCGCAGTCTTAAAAGAGTAAGTGCCAAAGTGTTCCAAACAAATAGTAGCAATATTATTATTAGAAAATCTATAATTAAAGAGGTCGGGCTCACCTGATTTTTCATTATAATTCAAAACTTGTATAATATTCAATAAAATATATATATAAAAAAAAGGATCAATTATCCCCCCCCTTATAAAATTGTAATGTTTTTACTCAAAGGTATGAAATTCTCCATGGATTTTTCTTTGCAAAAAATAATGTTTCCCCCATCTAGAAAAATTGCAAATTTCAAATAGCCCGAGACCACAAAGATGAATTAATTAATAAGTTTTATATTATCATCGGGGTCTACCCCCATAGGTAAAAATTCACTTTTACCATACCAAAAGTTTATTTACCGATATTTTCGGTTTTAATACCAATATTTTCCATCTAGTTGAGTGTTCAGAAAACGACTTCTCTTGCATTAAAAAAGACTTTATAACTTGCCTCCATAGATCTGAGCATATATCTTAAATTTTACCCAACCATACTTCATTTTAAGAAATCCCTATCCTTTATAAGGATTATAACTCTTCAAAGGACGGTTTTTCCGAGGATGTCAACAGTCTTTTTTTTTAACCTACGGAACGAGATCTCATAAGAAAATTGACAGACTTTCAATCTCCAGTTTTCAGCATGATCAAAAATACTTAAGTATATGCTCTTTCAATTGAAAATGTGTCCTCCTCTAACTTATCCAATATTTAAAATGCCATGAAAAAGTGAAACCGTAATAAATTAGTTTTTTGGTTATTTTTGTCTCCTTCAAATTGAACCGTTATTTGTACAATATTAAAACTTTTCCCTTTAATAATTTGTTTTATATCAGCTAGATATACTCCTCAAATATCATTATGTTTTCGTGTAAACCTGTATTAATATAGAAGACACATGGCCTTTATTTTCATATACATCAGTACGCATCTTACCCTTAAGATTTTGCGACCATTTACATATTTTAGAACTTCTTCAGAAAAGTATTAGCATTTTGTTCCCCATAAAAAATGATTCAGTCTTTGGAGCAATTTTATATTGTATTTACATTCCAAGCAGCAGAAAACAAATTTTTACCTTTACAATATATTGACATTGAAAAATAAAATATGCAATTGATAATTGCCCAGTATAATTACCAAAAAGCCCCAAGATAATCACGTGGACAATATTATTCCTTAAGTTTTAACTGATGATCTTAACTGTGACAGCGAATTTTAATGTAATAAATTTCATAATAAAATTTGAAAATTTTATTATCAACAACAAATATTTCATTTATATTTTATTTGTCAAAACCTGTTTTATTAAAAAATTATAACTTCTAAAATTACGCCTTTCTTAATTTTTCACATTACAAATTTTAGACCTCTAAAGTTCGATTTTTCCTAATCTTCAACATTTGAAATTATTGGTACATCTTAAAATTGATTTTTAACGTTATTCTTCAGCATTTGAAAACATAATGTGTTTCATTGAAAAATGCAATTTCAAAAAAGCATAAAAGAGAATTTATTAAAAGTTTTAGGTGCTTAAATTGGACGTTTTTATGAAATTTCAATATCTGTTTTTAGACACCAAGATATTTCAATTATTGATGAAACCTGTTTTAATTAAAAAATTTTAACTTCTCAACTTAAACTTTTCTTAAAATATTTTCAATTACATTGAACTCCTAAAAGTACGATTTTCCTACATTCAACATTTGAACGTTTTCAAGAGCTTAGAAACTTGATTGTTTAACCGTATTTTCAGTATTTGAAAAAATAATTGTGTTTCATTGAAAGCCAATTTCAAAAAAGCCAGAAAAGTGAATTTATTAATAGTTTTAGGTGTCTTAAATTGACGTTTTTAATGAAATTCAATATCTGTTTTTTGATAGTTCAAATACTTTCAATTAGTTGTGAAACCTGTTTTAATAAAAAAAATGCTAACTTCTAAAATTACCGATTTTTCTTAAATTTCACATTACCAATTTTTTTTTTTTTTTTTTTAGGAACTTTAAAAGTACGTATTTTTCTAATTTCAAACATTTGAAAATTATTTGGTAAATCCTTAAAAAAAATTGACTTTTTAACGGATTTTTCCAGCATTTTGAAAAAATAATGTTTAATCAATTCATAGAATTTATATATACTATAACATAAAATGATAACAAAATAATTAATTATACGCCATATTATTTCTGTCATTTAATGCTTGTGAACTTAAATGTCAATTTTAATTAAAATTTGCATAATATATATTAGAGTTACTTTTAGCCACCTTGATTATTTCATTATTGGTGAAACCCTGTTTTAATAACATAAATTATAAACTTCACCTACATATCTCTTTGTTCTGTTCTATTAAGATTTTTATCCATTACAAATTAGAAACCCATCCGTTAAAGCGTCCACACGCATCTTTCTACCTATATAGTATCTACCCCTATTTTGAAGATTATTTGGTAATCTTAAAATTGAAGTTTTTTAAAGTATTTTCAGAATGTGATAGAGAAATCTTGTTTGAAAAAAAAAAAATTTATCCAATTTCTGATAAAAATCTATAAAAATGGGAATCTTTGTTTGGGTTTGCGAAACAAGATGGACGATTTTAAAACAAGGAGAAGGAGCAACAGAGAAGGAATTTTAACCAAATATATAATAATCCTAAAATATATTGATTAAGTTGAAAACCTGTCCAAACCCCGTAGGGTGCCCAAAGGTAACAAGATTAAAATAATGAGTATTTAACCGAGAACATAAGTCTTTATACCTTCTAAAAATTATTCGACTTTTCATACCTGTATTAATATTTTTCCACACTATTATACCCAATATTAAAAACTATCAACCAAAAAGTACCGAAATATTCTCTCATCAAAATTTTCTAAACTAATTTTATTGTATTTATTTATAACAAGGATCCAATATCTTAAAATGTATGTTTTTTAACCCTCCCGATATTTTCTCCAGGTCTATTTGAAAAATAATTTATTGTATGTTTTCCATGAAAGTGCCGCCAATTATTATACCTAAAAAGAACCCGCGGGAACAAGTGAATATTAATTCAATAGCTAAGGTGTCTTAAATATTGCCATATTAAGTATATAATGGTAAAGTTTCTCCTTAATATCGTTTTTATATTACCAAATATTTCATAGTTGGTTGGAATCAACACTGTATTATAATACAATAAAAGAAAGAGTGAGTTATGTAGTCTAATTACAGCTTTTCCTTATATTTGAATATTAAAAATTTTACAAAAGTTATGTAACTTGTCGTTTAAAAATGTAAAACCCGTTTTAAACTTCCAATATTACCAACAAATCTACCCACACAAGTAATTTGGGTTAAACAAAAATCCTCCCTAAAACAATTGAAGATTATTTTAACGTTCAACTCATTTTAATTATGCTTCCTCATTTCTTGAGAAAAACAATAGGGCAGATTTTTAAGGAAAATGCATAATTTTTTTATATGCCACAGAAAATAAGTGTAATTAATTAATAGCTTTAATGTTGTCTTTAAATGACGCGTTTTTTTCTAAATGAAATTATTTAATATCTTGTTTTTTAAATTCTCATAATATTTTCATTTGTTCTATTAATTACAACATGTTTATCTTAAATAAACTTTAAAAAATAATGTTTAAAACATTTCCTCCATTTAACCCCTATACGCTTTGTTAGGATAAAATTATTTTCACATATACAAAAACCTCCATACCTTTAATAGAAAAAAGAGTAACACCAGATTTTTTTTCCTCTTTAAAATTTCACACATTTTTTGAAATTACAATTTGGTTACTAATCTTATGCGTAAATTTGAATTCTGTTTTTAAATTTTTTATGTTCAATTGTTCAGAAAATAAAAATAAAACTGGCGCTAGTTTTCATTTGTAAATGCAATTATTCCAAATAAGCAGAAACTTGTAATTTCTTACATTAATAGTTTTTATTAGGATATAATGTATCTATATATATATTTCGTATTTTATATAAATATTTTGCTGTTATATTTTTTTTATTTATAATACCAATAATATTTCATTAGTTTGTGAAAAACCTGTTTAATAAAGAAAATTTTACCTCTAAAATACGCTTTCTTGCTAAATTTACTTACATTTAGCAATTTAAAAGTACCCGATTTTTCCTAATTTCACATTTGAGATATTATTTTGGTAATTCTAAGAGTTGTGTTATATCCGGTATTTCTTCAGAGCATTTGGGTGAATAAAAATAGATTATGTGTTTCAGTCTAAAATATTCCCATATTTCCCCAAAAAATTAGCCCAACAATAAGTTGTAAGTTACTATATATTTGTGTCTTAGGTTACAGTCCCTCTTATAATTTGAACGTTTTTTGAACCACGAATTATACTGATCACCAATTTATTTGTTCCCTATCAAATTTCCAAACTAAGATGTCATCTTAGTTTTGTCGAATTACACCCGTGTTTGAATATAAAAAATTAATCTGATAGAATTTAGCCCATTCATTAAAGCTAATCTGGGTCCCTATTGGTAATCACATTACCCAAAAAATTACGTAGGAAAACTCCCTTAAATTAAACAGCGTATTTTTCCATAATAAACTTTCAAAATTTCTGAAGAAATCATATTTTCAAACTCAATTTAAAGTTTGAGGCTTTTTATACCCTGTGGTGTTTTCAGCATTATGGAATAAAAAAAAAAGATATGGAGCCATGTCCAATTCGAGAACAATAAAAAATGACACCCCAAAATTTTAAATAAAAGCCCAGATAATAGGAAGATAATTTAATTAGAAATGGTTTGTACTGCTCCTTAAATATTTGGCCCACGATTTTATTTAATATGGAAGATTTCATAAAATTGTCTGTTTTAATTTAAAAACAAAAAGTAAACATTAAATTTACCACTATATATCACTAGAATGAAAAGGTGTTACTTAAAAAAAGTACACACACAGATTAATGTAATTCTAAAGTTCATCCAAAAGTTAACTGCTTTTTTAACCCTTTTAAATCTATTCATCAAATTTAAACCTGACTGTTCGCCAAGGAAACTTCCCCAAAAAAAAAAGTAACGTTTATTCGAAACTGAATACTAACTAACAAATTAATGAAAAATTTTCGTATTTTCAAATCTTAAAAAATTGAGTAAGAATTTTACCCGCCCCAGTTACCTGGTTGATTAAAGCTAAATGCTCTGTCAATAAAAATAAAAGTGTTGTCATGAGAAGGTCCAACGATACGTTAAAGGTATTACTATTAAAACTTTATATTGTCGAATTCATAAACTGATTATTTTGCCGAATCTACACAGGACTTATTTTTGAAGCTATAATTTAATCAATAAATCCTGTTAGGTTATTACCCCGCAAATATTCCTCCATGTAAGTTGTGATAAACTCTGGGTCTAATTGTAAACATAAATTTTTCATTAACTTCCTATAATTTACGCTTTATTCTCTTTAATTCTTTCACAGGAAATAGTTTACCAAATTCTTTAAGAATACTCCCTATAAAAATAGAGCATTTAAGATTAAATTTACAACGATATGTGAAGTAATTACATTTCTGTAAAAATGAGCAAATGTAGTTTCATGTAAATTTACCCGTTGGTATCTGTGTTCACAAACCAGATTTGGTAGTTGAGAATATGTGTTTTTACCAATGCAAAGTACATGATGATTATATCCTAAACATACTCAAAAAATGTAAATTTTTATTATAATAAGTATGATGGTGGTCATTATGTTATGATCGAATCCTGAAAACAAGATATAAATTTCCATAAATTTGTTTCTAGTTTAATGTATGTCAAAATTAAAGAAATATTGATAGTGAATGCAGCCAGTTAACCTTTAATTAATGTTTATAATAAATGAAACTATGCAGCGCCGAAAAACTATCCATGTAATACTGGAAAACTCATTCACATTTCTAAAAAATTTAATTATAAACCTCTCCCGCATTAAAAGTTAAACTAAATATTTTTTCGTAAAATATTTCCCAACAATATTTTTTTCGTTATAAATGTTCTCTTATTTTTGTTTTCCTTAGAAATTAATGACCTTTGTCCTATTCTATGCCATTTCTTTTTGCTTAAAATTCTTCAAATTTATTTCAAATTGATAATCCACATTTTCCAGCAAATAAATTAGCCAATGTGTAATAAATAGGAGATTTAATCAAATAATAATTTTTTAGAATGCTTAAAATACCCGGTTTTATATATATAAAAATGAAAAATCGTTCATTTAATCTCTAGATATCACCTTGTAAGTATAGTCCCCACCAAAAATAATGTTTCCTTTCAGATATATGATAATGTGGATTATTACTCTAAAATAATAAAATAATTTAACCTTTCTAAAGTATTTAACGCCCCTTTTTCTTTAATTTCAACCTTTATTCATCCAAAATTGTTATTATCAATTCTCACAGAGCAAGTTGTATTTTCTTTCATTTTCGTCTTATTTCCGTAATTATATTTCTTTGCATACTATTAAATCTTATAAATACTTTAAAAAATTTGAAGATAAAAATATTTACTACCTTTCGGTTTTTTGAAATATATGTCATTATTGAAAAAATTTAATGTGTTATCATTGAAAGTCTTTTATAAAAAGCAGAAAATTGGAGCAAAATGAGTTACGGTAAGTTTAAGCTCGTCTTTAAACAATTGACCGTTTATTAATAATAATATTCTGTTCTATTAATATAATGGTTCATTATACCAAATAATATATTCATTTTTGTTGGTGTCGAGAAAGCCTGTTATTTTTTAAACTCAAAAAACAAATAAATTTATAAACTATTCAAAAAATTTAACACTGCTATATTTCATATATTAACAATTATACCAAAAATTATAGAAAAACCTTTCCTACCCAAAAGTACGATTATCCTATTCCTAACAGATTATAAACATCTTAGTAATTATTACCGTAAATATCGTTAATAATAAGAAATTCGATGATTTATTAAACCCAAAGGTATTTTCCTCTACATTTGAAACTCAGAACGAATTATATTTGGTTTACCCATTAAAAATGCAATTTCCCATATGAAAATAAAAAGCGAGAGTTGAAATTTTATTTGAGACTGTATTTTTAGGTGTTCCTTATTATATGTGACGTATTTTCTAATGAAATTAGTTAATTAAAAATATATGCTTATTTATCTATATTACCCCTCCAATTATTTCGGTCATTTTAGATTTGTTGTAAGAACCTGTTTTAATCTAATTAAAAAAATTTAACCTTGCTTAAACCCAATAACATCCGACCCGATTTATGTTTGAAATTTCCCTGTACTCATTACCAAAAATTCTAGAATAACATTTTTAAGGAAAAGTTATCCCGATTTTTTCCTAAATATATAAATATCGAGGTTTCAAAATTAATATTATACGAAAATATTAAAAATTGATGTTATATATAACCGGTATTATAATCAGCATTTGAAAACAACCTACCTGTTTACCCCAATCTCAAAAAAAGCAAAGCAAAGAGAGATAAATAAATTAAAGATATTTTTAGTTAATATCAATTATTCAGTATGAAAGTAATCTCTATTTATTCCTTCTCGAATATTTTTGTTTGTCCTTATTTTTTTATTTTCTACTTTATTATTCATAATTATTAGAAAAACCCTGACTGTCTTATCTTATATAATTACTAAAATGCCAACTGTACTATAAAATTTACTCCTTCTTATTGGAACTTAAAACTTTATCCTAACATTACAAAATTTAGAAACTCCCTTTAAAGCGAAAGTACCCGTTTCAGTTTCTCAATTAATAACGTTGCTAATAGATACCTAAAGCCTTAATGCACTTAAAATGAACTTAAATATTATTAAACCACGGGCCCACTATTTCAAGTGCAAGTTTTGAAAAACTGTTGGCTAAACTTACATGTGTTCTATCATATTCAAGAAGAATGGCCTAATTTCAAACTCATAGCAGATATAATGTACAACCGTAGACTAAATTTAATTGAGAAGATGATGACCCTTGAATATTGAAAGCTCATAGTTGAAATGAAAATATATCAAATATTTGCGATTATTTTAAAATATTACAACCCCGATTATATTCAGGTATGCTTTGTTGAAATTATCGATATTGTAAATAAAAAATATTTTAACCTCTCTGAGCTTAACACGCATAAATATTTTTCCACTTTTCATCTAATTACTAATTGGGGAAGAACTCTTAATAAGTACGATTTTTTTCCCTAAATTTCACATTTGAACATTACGTTTCGCGAAATTTTTTTTTCTCCGCGTAATTCCTTTATAAATTTTGAGATCTTTATAAGGTATATTAATCTCCAGCACTTTGAAAACATAGTAATTACTGCTGGCATAATTTCAAATCATGCCCAAATTTCCCTCCAAAGGGTGTACTACAAGATCTAACCTTTTATTTAAATAAGCTTTAAAAAGTTTGTGTCTTTAAATTGTACGGATGTATTTTCTTATGACAAGTTCAATAGTCCTATATTTCAGATTAGCACGAAACCACTTTTAGTTAGTTTTGTAAAATCGTTGGCTCCCTCTGTCTTTTATCAACCAAAAAAATTGTTAACATGGTAACATTACACTTTCCCTTATAATTTTTACTGCATTTACCCTCTATAAATATAATAGAACTCAATAAAAAGATATACCATATTTCCCACATATATTTCCCACCCATATCTCTCTACGATATATAAACTTTTGGTCAAATCTTAACACAAATTGTAGTTATTTAAACCCGGGATTTTCGCAATTTGAAAATAAAAAAAGTAAAATCGTGTATTCATTGAAATCCCAAATTCTATATCAAAAAGCCATGAAAATGTCTGTGAAACTTTTATTATAGTTTAAATGAGTGATATCATTTTGTTCTTGCCCCTGTTTTTTCCTATCAACAAAAAAAAACAATATCTGTTTTTACCTATCTAATTAATTTATCATATTATTTAGAATATGTATTGTTAAACATTTCTTAACCAAAAGAAAAAATTTAAAATCTTTCTAAGTTCTCTTTTACCATTTTTTGTGTTTTAATTAACTTTATACCTAATTAAATAAAAATTGCAGAATCCCTACAAACACGATCCAATTTTTTCTCTAAAATTTAAAAGCCTATTTTGAATGACTTATTGTTATGCGTCAATACGTCCTAGAAATGGTTTTTTACTATCGCCGGTATTTCCAGCCATTTTGAAAAAAACTATAATTTTTGGTAATTTAATAAAAAACGCGACCAAAAATTTAAATAAGTATGAAAAAAAGAATTATTTTAAAATAAGTTATAGTATGGTAAATGGTAATAGCTGACTTTGAGATTGGGAATGGGAATATAAAATAATTATGTTGTTTTAAAAAATATAATCTTCTATATATTTTCATTTATTTTTTATATTGTGTGATTTTATTTCTTGTTCTATTAAAGTTATTTTCATATGTTAAAAACAAAAAAATTAAAATTCCTTAAAAAATAAACCGCTTTTTAAATCCTTATCTACATTTACCCAAATTTTTATGAAATTAACCTCTATCCACATTTAAGTTTCCCGAATTCTTGCTGTCTAAAATTTAACATTGCCTAAAGTGTAAGCTTTGATTCAAAATCACCTATACCAAATGATAAAGTATTTTTAAACAAACGGGGTCTCCTACACTCAAGAGGCAATTTGTAAAAAATAATGTAGTTTCCTTTATAATAACATGCCCTCCAATTTTCCAAAGGAACCAACAAAGTAAAAAGGCTGAAATTTTATTATTAAATATGTTTTAGAGAGATTGTCCTTTAAATTATAGACCGTTTTTTATTAATGAAAACTATTAAATATATAATTGCCCTCATAATTCACCCGCTAAATAGGTTTTCTGAAACTTTCTTAAAGCGATATCCACTGTAATTCAATAATAATAATCTCTACCATTTTCATTATTTTATTCAAAAATTAGTCTTTTTTCCTTAAATTATTCACGTGAAAATCTAACCATTTATATAAGACAGCATGAACCATGCAACCATCTGGGAAGTCAGTATTTTTTTTTTTATTTCGGTAATAATCTTAATCATTATTAATATATTGAGTTTTTTAACTGGTATTTTCAGCATTGAAAAAATTAATGTGTTTTCCATTGAAAATGCCCGAATTTCCAAAAAAGCCCCATGATAAAAAGGAAATGTTTATTAATCTCGTTTTATGTGTCCTATTAAATTAGTCAACTTTTTTAATGAGGCCAGGCACATTTTCCTAATATTTGTTTTTCCATTATATTTATTTTCCTCTTTGGTCTTCTCATTAGTCTGTTCTTTAGTCTTAGGTCTCATTAATAATAGGAGAGAAAATTTATTTAACTTTCCTAAAAAATTATTGGCACTTTTCTTTAAAATATATTTAACAAAAATATAAAATTAATTAGAAAAATCCTCTCTCAACAAAGATCCCAGGAATCGTTATCGCCTATAATTTCCGAACTTTAGAGTTAATTAATTTTGATCCTAAGAAATAATAACAAAAATAAACAATTTTATTTTGCTTTACACGGTCATGAGAGGGATCCATTTTTATGAAAAATAATGTCTGTAAACCCATCGTCTTCATATTCAAAACAAAGAAAGTGAATTTATTAATAGTTTTTTGGTGTCATTGAAAATAATACGTTTTTTTATATTGATAAATCTTCAATATTTGTTTTATATTCCAAAATATTTCAACGTAGATCCTGAATAACCCCTGTGTACTTAAAAAAAATATTAACCTTATTTACTCAATTAAAGGCGCGTTCTATTTACATTTTCACATAAAAATTTCTTATGTTTCTCTTTTAATTCCCGCTTTTCCTTAAACTTTCAAACGATTTGAAATTATTTGTTCAATCTCTCCCTTACACCTATCTGAAGTTATTTTAACCGGTATCTTATTCCCAGCCACATTGAAAATGCTAGATTACTAACTGGTTTTCTTCAATTTGTAAAGTTCCTCCCAGAATTATTCCAATATATAGTCCAAGAAAAAAAGAAATTTATTCAAACTTAGTTCTAAACCGGCCTAGTTTTAAAAAACTGATCCGTTTTTTTAAAAGAAGATAAAAATATCTCATTCCACAATTTGTAATTTCCTATCAGTAATATTTGGTCTAAATATTATCATTAGTTGTTTGATAAAACCTTCGTTTTACATAAAAAAAAAAATTTAATCTTCCCCTATAAATTACCCCGGCGCAATATTCTTGTATAACCTGGGAACATAAACAAGAATTAATAAAAATTATTATATAACCTCATTATAGAAACATTCTTGTAATTAAATTTGAAAGTTATATGATCAGTTAATTTATTTGGTATAAAATCTCAAATAAAAAAAATATAGATTTTTAAACCACATCATTTATTTGCAGCATTTGTAAACAATATTTAATGTTTTGTTCCCCTTGAATTAACAATATGCCTTAATATACCAGACGAAACGCAAAAACAAGTCAATAATTATGGTGCACGTTATTAATAGATTTAAGATTTCTAAATATTGACCTCTTTTTAATGAACTTTTTAACACAAAATCAGAACTTAAGTATACCCCCTAAACTATTTTGCTATATAAGTGTGAAAGGTCTCCCCTTGTTTTAATCATATAATAAATTTTAACTTCTTAAAAATTACGCCCATTTAGTGTGACCTTCGATAATAATTATTCCCACCATATCTGAATATATAAATTAAGAAACTTACTATATATAACTTAACCGAATATTTTCTACATTTCTAAGGAGTTTTGAAATTATATCCTCTAAACACCGATGTAAGTACACTTGATTTATGGCGCGAGATAACCTTGAAACGGTTGACTACCAAAAGCCTATCTCGAGAAAATAATTAAATGTGTTTCCATTCGAAATGCCCTATAATATCTTTTAATAATAAAGTAGATAACAATGAAATTTAATTTATGTTTTTCGTGAGAGTGTCTTAGGAGATTTGACCCCTTTTTTAAAATGATAATTTTTTAGAAAGTATTTGCGATTTTTATATAAGCCCAAAAAATTTCAATTCTAAGTTTGCTTCTTCTTCTTTTTAGTACAATAGGAATACTTGTTTATTAAAGGTAAAAATGAATAGCGATTTTTCTTTTTCATTTTTTCTAATTAACACACCTCTTAGAGGAAAACCTCCTTAGGAATAAAGGTTAGCTGACCTGAATATATTCCCTAAAATTTTAATAATATTATCTATGAAAATTCACTTTTGGTTATCTTATTACGTGCAGTAGGATGATGGCAGTTTAAAAAAATTTCTTATGATGTAGAGATTTCCTTTATTTAAATTTTGAGTTTCAAATCCCTAACTTTATTATTTCGTTTCACTTTATTTGAATAATATTAATATAATTTTTTTTTTCCATTGCAAAATGCCTATTTCTCTCAATTCACCATTTCTGAAAAATAGGATTAATATTTATATTGTGATGCAAATGAACAAAAAAAACCAACCCGTTTATCTAATGAATTTATAATAAATTTTTAGGGTCTTTATTATACTCTCATAGTATTATCTCTAATAGTTTTGTGAAAATCTCGATGAACATACAGTAAAATAATAAGAATTAATTCTTCCCCTGAGAAAATTAAATCGCTTAATTTTCTTTTCTATAAAACTTCCCATCATAAACCCAGAGAACATTTATGAAACCATATCCATTAACATATAATTACCGAAAATTTTATCCCCTAATTTCTAAACCCATTTGAACTTAATTAATATAAAAAATGGATAATCTAAAATTATTTTACGGTACTTCAGAAGCCTTTTTAAAACCGGATATTTTTCCGTGAGCCCAAGTTGTGAAAGAAATAAAATGTGATGGTGTTCCATTATAGAAATGCAAAAATATATTCCAATGAATAATGCAAGAAGAAAATTGAATTCATTTCTCATCTATACTTTTTCTAGGTTAATATTGACATTTTTCCTTATGCAACAGTATTTGAATAAAATTGTTTTTAATATACCAAATTAAATTAAGAATTAAGTTGTTTTAAAAATAACACTATGAACAAAATATAATAAAAATAAAAAAAAAAAAATATTTCTTCCAATCACCAATCTTTGCACATTAAAATCATTAAAACCTGCAGTACCATTACCACACAACTCAAGTTAGAAATTTCTTATAAAAGAGCTCCTCCATTTTTCCCTAATTTTCAAACATCTTGAAATTTATTGTAACAGGACTTCTGCTTCCTGATAATTGAGTTCAGTTCAACTCTGTATTTTTCAGAGCTAATTTGAAAAAAAAAAAGTTGTTCAGTAAGAGAAATGACAAGATATATTTTCCCCAAAAAGGCCCCAGAAAAAGTGAAATTTTAATAGTTTCTGGATTGTCCTTTAAATTGTCGTTATTTTAATGAAAACCTTCAAAATTTATCTTGCCTAGTATATTTAATTTATTTACTTTTTAATTCTCTATGCAAACTGTTTTAAAATAAAAAACAGTAAAAACTTCAACAAGTAATTAATTGGTCATAATAATTATTTTGATCAATATTTACTAAAATATTTAAACGTGAGAAACTTTTACAACCAAGTACAAATTCTCTCTATTTTTCCCCTTAATATTTCACCGTGTTGTGTAATGTTTCAATTTTTGGCATCTTACAATAATGTTCTGATTAGGATATATAATAACCCGTGTTATAAAAATTAATTTATTCAAGTATTTTATATGAGTAAAAATTACCAAAAACACCGCTTTGTCTATTTGGATAATGCAGCTATTATACGAGTAAGCTCTCAAGAAAAAAAAGAGTCAGAAATTTTTCTAATTGTGTTAATGGTGACCATTAAAATAATGAAAAAACTGTTTTTTAATAGAAAGAGTTTCTGCCATTTATATATATATATAATATGGAATTAATTTTATCCCAAAAATAAAATTACATTAAAGTATGATGAATCAAACTCCCTCGTTAATTTAATAATATATTTTTAAAACATACTCTTTATCCTAAAAAAAATTATGTTTTTTCCCATTTCTGATCAATCACAGGAACAAAAGTAGCTAATATTTTTTATTAGCTAGATCTCCCAATTTAAAAGATACAAGATATTTTTCCCACTAAAAATTTCAAACCCATCGTGTCTGATACTTAATTCAGTTGTACTTCTTAAAAATAAGAGATATTAATAAGTATATTGGTCGTCATGGGTGAAAAAATTACATCTGCTGTTTGCATTGATAATTGCCCTACGGCTATTAACAAACCAAGAAGTAATTGTTTAATTTAATTAGTGTAATTGATATTTATAAATTATGAACAGGTGTTTTTTAAATCGTAAATATTTCAAAAATCCTTTTTTATCCAAAAACCACCCGAATATATGTTCCTTATTTATGATTCGATGAAAACCCTTATATCAAATAGTAATCAAAAACAAATATTATATATACTTCTTAGAATAACTTACCCACCCTTTTTTTTTAATTTATCACCCATTAATTACATTTCAAAAAAATTCGACCAGATACATATAAAATCTTGTAAGATTTTTTTTCCTATCATTCAACCTATAATTCATTATAATTTAACTTTTTGACACTTGAAGAAAGAAGATCTTTAAAAATTGAGTTTTTTAACCCACCGACGGACTAATATTATTCACGCATTATTGTGAAATAAAAAGTCATAAAATGTTTGTAAATGTTTCTTGAAAAAGTGACGATCTTCCCAACAGATAAAACAAGTCCCAAGAAGAAAGTTGAAATTATTTCAGTTGAAATACTCTTGAACGTAGCGATCTGTACCTTAAATTGCGTTTTTCTTATTTAAAATGCAAAATTTCATTATAAAACAATATCTGAAAATTAGTAATATTAAAAACAAATATTATTTACCCATTATTTGCTCCAGAAAACCCTAGTCTATACAAGCTAAAAACAGAAATTTTAACTTTTTTTAACCTCTTATATAAATACCTTTTTCATTATACTATTTAGCTACTATACAACCAATAACTTTTGTTCTGAGACCTTCCTTTAATAAGGTATCAAATTTATCCCCTAAAATATATTTCGTTCCAACCATTAATGAAAACTTATTTGAGATAATATCCCTTAAATGCAAATTGAGTATTTTTAAAAGTGTTCTATTTCTTTTTATCCATTCTTTCTGCAATATATAATGTTGTTTATCAATTGCAGAAAATGCATTTCCAATCTAAAAGCCAAAAAAAGTAATTTCGACAAACTTGTTATGTATTTTTTAAACGGGCCCATCATGTCCATAAATGTGAATCGTATGTCTTTTACTATCATATTCTCCAATTATTTGTTCTTTTTAAAGGAGTAAAATTATAAAACTATTCCCTAAATATGTATGTTGAAAAAACAATGGTATCTTATAATCATTCAAAAAAAAAATAAATTAAAAACTATCTTTCCACAAAATTAAACAGCGCACAATTTTTCCTGAATTAGTGCCAATTAATGGCAAAAACGCATTTAACAAAAATATAATGTAAAAAAGTACCCCTGAAAGTTAATAAATTTATTCCCCTATAATTTTTAAC
The DNA here is from genome assembly GCA_015478945.1 of Trachelipus rathkii. Lineage (NCBI taxonomy): Eukaryota > Metazoa > Arthropoda > Malacostraca > Isopoda > Trachelipodidae > Trachelipus > Trachelipus rathkii. Next base: position 17,070 of record JABUQX010112811.1, on the reverse strand, counting down.
TCTAGAAAAATAAAATAAATTAAGATTTCTTAAATCCTTTCCACAAAAAATTGAAGTGTTTTTATAAAACTCCGGTTTAAAATATTATTCTCAGGAAATTTGATTATAAGGAGAGCAAATGTGCGTCTCTTATAAAATGCCAATTTCCAAAATACATAAAAGAAAGTGTAATTTACCTATAAATAATTTTAAGAGAACTTCTTAAATCCAAAAGTAACAATTTTTAATCGAAAAATTTAAATAATTTAGTTTATATAATCGGCTATCATATATTTCATTCTTTTGAAGTTCAGTTGAGATAAAATGCCTTGTTTTAAATTACAAAAAAATAAAATGAATAACTTTCAATAAAAAATTAACCCGACTTTTTTCCTATATAATTTTTCACACATTGAACCACACTCTTCTCAGAATAGAGTCTGGTATCAAAGTTACTCTTCGAAGTATGTATCCCTAGAATTTTCCAATTTCCATTTGACCTAATTCTATGGGTTGGTTAACACAATCTTAATAATTTGACGTCATAATTTAACCCTCCCCTGTTATTTTTCTTCCCAGCCCAAAGCCCATCTTCTGTATTGTATTGCTCTTCTATAAATAAGCCAGACACAATTACGTAATATTAAACTAATTATATTGAATATTCTAGCCGTTTAGAGAAAGTTGCAAATTCGTTTTATTTTTAAATGAAAATTTTCCTTATAACTATTTATATGATATTTTAATTATACCAAAGAAGTACTTGCCACTTTAAGCATAATGCAGCATGTTAAACCTGTTCTTAATTAAATAGATCATTTGACTCTCTTAAAATTACCGCTTTCCCCCTTTAAATTGTTCACATTTACCATTTTAGAAAACCCTCCCTTTAAAATAAACGTACGATTTTTACCTTAAAGTGTGCCACGAATAAAATCAGCTTTATTAAATTTATATAAGACTAAAAAATCCTAATGAAAATTGATTATGCATTTAACCGAGTATTTTTCCATCCCAGAGGCGCCATCTTTTGAAAACGTATAATGAAAATACCTATCCTATTTGAATCATGATTAGCAAATTCCATCGACATGTAACCAAAATGTTGCTAATTTTTAATTATACTGTTTAGGTCTCTTAAATTTACATTCCGTATTATATAAATGAAATATACCTATCAATATATATATGTTAATATATGCATTATTTTATCCTAAATATAATTCCCATATAGTTTCTGAAAACCTGTTGTATTAATAAACGATATTAAAATTGAACCTCTCCTAAAATAATATTTCGTTGTGTGACATGTTTGTGGATCAAAGAAATTTACATAACAAGAGTCTCCATACAATAATGTACCGAATTCTCCATTCTAATTATTCTACAAATTGCTTGAAATGTTCTACTTTTCGTTAGTCTTATTATTAGATAAGCTTTTTATTTAATAAAACACCACGGATCATTTCCAAAGTATAAAGACAATATGAAAATTAAATTAAATGCGCGTCAAACCAAACGTATGTGATAAGACCAATGCCAAATTTCAAAAAGACGCACGGTAATAAAAAGAAATTAAATTTAAATATTTATATAAGTTGTTTTAATAGAGATAAAGGTCGTATGATTATTTTAATATTCAAAAATGATACAAAATAAAGGGTTAATTTAAGCCTTTATTATATATTAAGCTATTTTGCATTCCAAAATTACCCTAGATGTGAAAACCTGTTTTTTTAACATGCGAAAAAATACTTATGCTAGAAATTATTATTTTAAATAAAACTTTTTAGAGTACTTAATAAAATTTCTAAAAACCTACTAAAAGTACGCTTATATTACCAAAAATCTTGTTCACCCCACATTTGAATCAAAGATTTGGATATCGTTTAAAAAGTGAGTTCTTTTTTTTACATTCCTTCCAGGAAGCTACTTCTTTCAGCATTTTTGAAGAATGTATTAAATTGTTTCTATAAAAAAAATCATGCAATTCTCCATATAACAAAATACAAAAATTAAGTATGAATATAATTTTAAATTAAGCTCTCATATAAACCCCCGGGTATATCTTGTTAAATTTTGACAGTTTTTTAGTATGAAATAGATAAAATAATGTTGTATATTTTAATATACCAAAACAAAGAAATAACAATTCATTACTTGTGAAAGCCTGTTTTAATAAGAAAAATTTTAAACTTCTAAAAATTTCTCTCCTGCTTTCTCTCACCTGAGGTATCTTCCACATTAACACAGATTACTTAAGAATCCCTCCCTAAGTTAACCCCGACTTTTTCCCCTATTATATCTTCTTATACTTATTGAAAATCTTATTCATCATTTTTGTCACAAAATTTAGTTCAATTACCAAATTTGAAATTCAAACTTAAAATGAACGACTTAAGATTGTGCTTTTATATCAATTGAACTATGGCATTTTCCCAAAAAAAAGGCGCAAAAGGAAATCATTCTATAATAGTTTTAGCGCATCTCCCATTGACTATGATATCCGTATGTAACTGAACCTTTCAATAGTTTGTTATTTATGATACCCAAATAAATTCATTAGTTGTTGAAATACACCTGTTGTTTATAAATGAGAAAAAATGCTTATTTAATTCTAATTAACCCTTTAACTCATATAAATTTTACAATAGGCAAAGTTCTATACAAAGAGGTAAAACAGAAACACAAAAAAGTTTCAATTTTGTCGATTGTTAAGATATGTGTTATTTAGCGTATACATTAACACATGAGCTTAAGTTACTTTAAACACATTACATACAGACTCCTACCTCATTACAAAGATAAAATGATAGCAGCAATTCTTAAATTATATGTGTATGTTATGTGTTTAAAGAAATTATAAATACATAACACACTTGAAAATTACATAAAGATAAAATGGTAGTAATCCTTAAATTATATGTATTATTTTGCCCCTGTGTACATTATGGGCCTAGAGTAACTTTAAATTAACACATAACACACACCCACAAGCCACATTACATATAAAATGATAGTAACTCTTAAAGATATCCGTCATTAGCATGTTAGTGATGATAGACAATATAAAAGCATAAATACTTTTAGAGTATTTTGAAAAGTTAGTTAAAGATAGAAAATATGAAAGCATAAACACTTTTAGAGTCTATTTTGAAAAGTTAGTTAAAGAGACAATACAAAAGCTTAAAACACTTTTTGAGTCTACTTTGACAAGTTAGTTAAAGATAGACAATATAAAAGCATAAACACTTTTAGAGTCTATTTATATGTTAGCTAAAGGTAGACAATATAAAAGTATAAATACTTTTAGAGTCTATTTTGAAAAGTTAGCTAAAGATAGACAATATGAAAGCATAAACACTTTTAGAGTCTATTTTGAAACGTTAGTTAAAGATAGGTAATATAAAAGCATAAACACTTTTAGAGTCTATTTTTGAAAAGTTAGTTAAAGATAGATAATATAAAAGCATAAACACCTTTAAAGTCTATTTTGAAAAGTTAGTTAAAGATAGACAATATAAAATCATAAACTCTTTTAGAGTCTATTTTGAAAAGTTAGTTAAAGATAGACAATATAAAAACATAAACTCTTTTAGAGTCTATTTTGAAAAGTTAATTAAAGAGAAAATATAAAAAAATAAACACTTTTAGAGTCTATTTTGAAAAGTGTGTTAAAATTGATTTTATTTTTGCCATAAAATAACATATAAGAATTGAAGGGGATTTCCTGACCTATCACAAATTATCTCTGAACTAGAATGCTTCAGAATTATTATTTATTCCTTATATAAATTCGTTAAAAATAATTGATTATGATTATATCTTTTCTTCAATATTTTTAAAACAATTTATTGTAATTATTTTAAAACCCATAATACATTAATAAATAATAATAATAATAATAATAATAATAATAATAATAATAATAATAATAATAATAATAATAATAATAATAATAATAATAATAATAATAATAATAATAATACTAATAATAATAATAATAATAATAATAATAATAATAATAGTAATAAGAATAATAATCACACACACACACACACACACACACACACACACACACACACACACACACACACACACACACACACAATAATAATATTTTAGTTCCTACTAAGCAACTACTACGACTAATATTGGGATATTGTTATCATTATTAATAATAATAATAATAAGTAACACACACACACACACACACACACAATAATAATAATAAAATGCCAATAATTTCCAATAGTAATTATTCCAATAATAATAATAATAATAATAATAATAATAATTACAATAATGAACTAAAAAATCACTGTTATCTTTAGGCAACCCATGGTTCTGTGATCGAAAGTGGTGAATCTCAGCGCTGCACATGACATCGGGAACAAGTGGCTCCAGGCACTCCCAGCTTCCCCGCGAGCCTCAAACTGAAGTTCGTTACACTGCCGCGTTAAGCTTCGCAAATTGACTTCGTAACTGTGTTATATATATGGCGCAGCAGGTATATATAAGCAGGCAAAGAAAGATATATATATATATACATATATATATATATATATATATATATAAGTATATATATATA
>JABUQX010112811.1:0-7500 GCA_015478945.1 Trachelipus rathkii | reverse complement strand
ATCAGATTTTACATGCTATGGTGCGACAAAAGAAAAGTGGCAGAAAGTCAATAACTATTAAGTAGGACTGAACACTCTAGACCTACCATATCAAGAAGAACCGTGTGAGTACAAACTGGGAGCTTATATATATGATGTAAGGACAAAATGTATGACACCATTATATGCAGAACGGGGTGAATGGTAAAAGAAAACAATTCTACATCTTAGAATCTCAAACATCTTTGAAGGTTTTTCCTTAGAAAAAAAGAAGCAATATGACACATCTGGTTAGTGATCCAGAAAATGAAAACCCAAGAAAATTAATTGAAAAAGTACACACTGCTTAATTTTTTACTGGGATGCCTAGGACATTGTTTTGTGGGAAATTATTCAAAAGGATCGATGAACAAATGCCATTTTTAGAACGATATCCTCGGCCAAGACAATTTGTGCGAAATTATGATTATGTGCTAATAATGAATTGTTAGTCTGTAGAAAACAAAAAATCATTTTTTATGAAAATATTATATTAGGTGCTAGCCAATTGTCAGAAGAATAGTATACGCCGGAATCTCTAATCATCTAAAAAGCTGAGCTAGAAGAGTCTTATGGAACAGTTCAGTTTTATGAGGAAATAAGACAGCTACGATATCCTCCTGGAAAATAAGATGGGTTAAAGATGAAAATCAGAATAGGAGGAGACATGTTTCTCAAAGTACCAGTAAGATTATTTTATTTCCTAAGGAGAAAGGAATTTTTAGTACGAAGGAGAATACATCTTTCTGGATAAAATATAAGCATTATAGATTTGGGTGTTCGGAGATGGTAATCTCTAATCTTTCTAAACAACATTAAACCAATATTAATGAATGTTATTAAACCAAGATTAATAAATCTTATTGAAGCCAAGACAACTGAGTCTTATTAAACCAAGATTAATGAGTCTTATTCGAAATGAAAGAAATTGAAAAATTCGTCTCCATGCCAAAAAAAACGAAGTTATAACTGCACTTACTCGCTCTGTGCTCTCAGAGGAACCCATTCCTTTAAAGCCTAATTATTTCAAGAGAAACAAAATAAATATTACAGTAATTCCAATTAAGTAGATGCACCAAATTATCACAAATGTCCCTTTTTCAAAAGTTGAGAGTCCATTACAAGAGTTGCAAGATATGAATTCAGAAAAAGGGTGACAGTAATAACCCAGGAATGTAAATAAGCAAGTTGGCAATATAAGGCGACTTGTTAGAAGAAAAGGCATTACCCTTTTGTTCAACCCTAAAATAGTCAGGGATACGAGTTAGGAACTGTATCAATTCTTTTCTATTGGTAGCGAAGTGGAAGGTAAACTATTCTTTCATGTCAACAGCAATAAAATATCATCGACAACTAAAACTTTGAATAATTATTTGGAGTGGATAAAATAATTAAAGAATATTTTACAGCCAATTGAGTAAGGAGCTTAAAAAATGGCTCGAAAAAATTTAGACATTTCTAAAAGGGCCGTAACCACAGAGCGTAAAATTTAGAATAAAGATTCCAAATTAATAGTAAGATAAAAGAACATTGCTAATCACAATTGGCTTTGGATGAAAATTTATAGGGTAGAGACAGTAACAGTATCGCACTAGAGTTTACTTTTGAAGCGTTTCAAAATGTCAAGTTTTGTTCAAGAGCAGGCTTTAAGATTCAATGAAACAGAAGAAACACTCTTATGCTACAAAAATCCAATAAATTAATATAAGATCGTGAAGTACAGCAAACCGGTAGTCCCCTAAATGAACCATTAACAACACTAGAGGTCGCTTACGTTGAAACTTGAAACACGTTGAAGCTTGAAACACGTTGAAATTTGAAACCTTGAAAGTTGAAAAACTTCGAAACTTGAAAAACGTTGAAACTTGAAAAACGTTAAAACTTGAAAACGTTGAAACTTGAAACGCGTTGAAACTTGAAATACGTTGAAACATGAAAAACGTTCAAACTTGAAACATGTTGAAACTTGAAAAATGTTGAAACTTGAAAAACACGTTGAAACTTGAAACACGTTGAAACTTGAAACATTGCCACAAGATGGGCTGAGCATAATGTGGGCTGAGCATAATGTCCGATGACTAAAACGAAAAATCTTACCTTTCCCAGATAGTAACTTTCATTACTATACAGATGATAGCCCACAGTACAAGTGTTTCTTAACAAGAGACATTCTAAATTCTAATTATACAATAATTGTTAAGAGTAAGCTACACATTGTTAAAACGAAAAGAAATTCTAATTATACAATAATTGTTAAGAGTAAGTAGTAGCCGTACTGCTAAATGCACTGGGAGCTCGCTTAATACTAACTAAAACAACAGAAATATACAGCAATTAACAGATATTATTAATTACTACCTCACAGCTAATAGCAAATGACTAAATAAAATGAAAAGAATGAACAAGTAATGCTGTGGATAAAAACCTAAATATACATCGAACATAAAACTGTAATATGAAGTCAAAGGAGGAGCTGCGACTCGATACTAACAGTAATCTAAGTAAAAACAACGAAAGATAGCACAGACAGAAAGATCGAACAGATGAAGAGAGAGAGAGAGAAACAATGAACATATGAAAACACAAAACTCCGACGGCAGAAAAAGATGAATGCAAGATGGCTAATGAAAAGTAACACAACCGACCTCCCAAAGAGAGAGAGGGAGACAGAAGAAAACTGAAAAGAGACCGAACACGAAATGATATAAAATGGGAAACCACGCTTTCCTCTAGACCAACATGGAAGAAAGAAGAGAGAGAGAGAAAAGGAGAAGAAAAGAGTACCGAGAGACATATTCAAGAATCGAAATAAACGATTATTACTATTCCATCTAATTTAAATAAAACAATAATGCTACTCAAAAAAGTCTATAAGCCTTGGACAAACTTAAATACTATATAAATAATAATAGTATTATATAATATATATATATATTATATTATAGTATATATAATTAATACTCCATGTAGAAATAATATAATTATATATATATATATATATATAAATATACCATTACTATTTATAATTATAATAATGTTTAGTATATATTATAATTAGAGGAGAGAGAGGAGATAAGAAGAGAGAGGAGAGAAGAGAGAGAGAGAGCGGAGACGGAGAGAGACCAGAGCCGAGAGAGATGATATAAGAGGAGCATCACGAGAAAAACCAAAGAACCAAACAGAAGAGCGAAGATAAGACCGCAAAATAATACCCGAGAGAAGAGAGAGAGAATGAGTAAGAGAGGAAAGTAGAGAGTAAAAGAGAGAAGGGGGTTCTGAGATACATAGGAGTGAAAGAGACACAAGTTAGATTTTACAAATAGATAAAAAATTATTATTTATCTGTATTGTCAAAAAATTTTAAAATATAAATATAGTAAGAGACAACAAATTATAGGAGCGTATGCCAGGATAAGTTTACTAGATATCGAAGAATCTATTAGTATATATTAAAAATAAGTATAATAATATAAATAATATATTATATATATATATATTAAATATAATAATATATAATATGATATAATAAGTAGACAAAGTATATACTGACTGAACCCACTAGATGTATAACTCGAAACTCAGGTACTCGATCATACCTAATAAATATAATAAAAATAATCATTCAGTTATACTAAATTATATATTTAATACTAATATAAATAGAATGCTAATGGATACTCAAATAAATATTATCAAGAAATAATATTATTAATAAGATATTACGTATATATATTATAATATAAAATATATATAATTAAATAATAAATGATATATTAATACACCCTACTAAATATTAGTAGTATTATACTCTGTAATGATCACCTATCTCGAACTCTTATTTTAACACAACTTTAAAATATTCCCTTTTCACCTGCTTTAATGAGTATTCATACTTATTCAAACTCCCATTAACACCTCCTTTAAGCAATTTTAAATCGATGTGGAATTTTTTAACCAGAATACAGCACACCAAGTGACTTTTTAACAATTACTTTCCATTTACCTAAAATATTCCTCAAAAAAATCTCTAATTCCAATTAAGAACAAAATAAAACTCCTTTGACCAAAGAAATGCAGCGAAAAAATTGATTCGAACCCAATCAGTAGCGCGGCTCGTCCATAGCACTAGCGGAACCTGCAGCCCCCCGCAAAAATTTCAAGAACTTAGCCCACACACTGACTAACAGTATATTGTATCTTTCCCTGATGGCTAACTCTCTTCTCTCTCTCTTCTCCTTTCACATAATACTATATAGTATATACTATAAGAAATAAAAATATAACTAAAACCTAAAAATACTATATAATATAATGAGATAATCAATAATCATCAATAAACTAAATATATCAATAAATATTAATATATATACATAATAAACAACAAAATCTATTATACTCTGTACCACAGGTCATTAGTAGGGGACCATATTATACCATTAATATATCAAAATAAAATATATAATTAAATATACGTACCAATCATAAATAAAGCACTACAATTAATCCTACATAATAATAGTCCTACTCCTATATATTATATCTCTATAAATGATAATAATAATATCATATTATAATTATTATAATTTCTGTTCGAAAACAATTTATTCCATTAAGAATAAATTAATGGGATGGGAACTTTTCAAAAAATCCTTTGTTACCTCAAAAATAAGCTCTATACCGATATATTATGCTTATGTTAATCGAGCGAATAGATGTGTCACGAATGTCGTAGTACTTAATAAAGTATAAGTTCTGCGAACCAATAAAAGTGAATTTGTTCTATTGCCTGATATTATTATTTTCTTTTTATTGAAACTTCAACATATTTACCCTCTTTAAGTTCGAATTCATTTATAGCTAATTTTAATCTAGATTCGTTTGTTCAAAACATTCATTCGCTATAATTTAAATATTATATATTATTATATAATTATAATAATATATATATAATATATATATATATTATATAATATATAAATATATAAATATATATTATATAATATATTATAATATATATATATATATATTATATATATGCTAGTGATATCATCTGCCTATCAAATACCTCTCCTAGTATATAAAAGCATCCTCCTCGTAGATTAAATAACGTCTTCTATCAATTATTTGATACGGATCCTGATTCATACTACTATTTATCATATTAGATAATATATGTAAGCTAAGTCTTAAAGATGAATTATAATATAAATGAGTAGTCTATCATAATATATCCAAATAGTCAGTCCTCTGAGATTTAAGAGCCACCAATCCACTATCTCTCTCAAAAACTCACAAACCTCACGCCTACCTGGAATAAGGAACTCGCATTCTGTGCGAATGCCTGCCTCTGTAATTTGTACTCGTCGCCGCGAATAACTGGTACAATAAATAAAAATAAAAAAATGATATATAATAAAACCACGATCTCAAAAAGCCAACAAAGCTACGCAGCGAACAAAATAAACAATTTTGGAATTCTGGATAACCAACATTTTAGAATAGGAACCTCATCATACACCAAACTAATACCCTATACTACAAAACTTCATATTTGTTTAATATTATTATAGATAATTCTGAGTTAAAACCTATTATTCTACTAGAGTGATTTTGTAATTACTTACTGTTATAATTTTCTACTATTCATAATAATTTTGTTATTACTTCCTGCTTAAAATCAACCTCTTTTAACTAAGGAATTACCCCAAGGTGTATACCTCGCCTACCCGCATTGCAGCGTCAGGGCATCTCTTGCGCTTCCAGGGAAAACTACGAACCATGCCCGTTGCCCAATCGACTCGGGTAGGACTAATTCCTCCCGCTCCGGGGAGGGTCTCTCGGAACCCCCTAGCATCTTTGGTATTTGTGGGCTCTGTCGCGCGGGGTTCCCCGTCCTCCCTTCCGCCTACGAGTGACTGGACACCCACGTCCTCCCTTGTGTCTCCCCGTCGCGCTCGAGCCCCCTACATTGCCGCGTCCAACCTGTGAATACCTGTTACAGAATAATGATTTGGTATACATTTTTGAAGTCTATATGAGTGTAGAATATTATTACCAATAGTAATATATATATTATGATAGCCCATCGCACCTATAAGTATATTATAATAATAAAGGTACCCTACTTAGTATAACCCCTCCACGTATATATAGCGAATAGTGTATATAGTAGCATATATCAGAATATTATATATTATATTATATATACTATGTTCACCCCGCCTTAGTTCTAAATCAGATCACTCCAAAAAAAAAAAAATAGACCCATTTTTATTTAATTTTTATTAACATTCCTATAACTTATAAATTTTTATCAAGGATTTCCAAAAATAGTATTCCTTTTATCCATGTAACTATTGTAGTTTTTGAGATTTTCTTTATTTATATTTTATTTTTATTCCAGTGCACTAAATTATTATATCCATTAGGTAATTTTTTCAAACATTAATGGTTAATTCCTTTTTCCCTGATTAGCTATATGTATAGTTTTTGAGATAGGTAATTGTTGGCTCTTCTAGTGAATAGGCTGGTTATATCCATAATATAGATTATAGATATTATAATAATTAAATATATAATATATATATATATATTATCTATATTAATAAGTATTATATAATTTATTAATATATCTATATAATATATAATATTATATTATTAATTATATATATATATATATAATATATTATAATAAATATATAATAGATTAATAATTATAATAATATTATAATATTAATTATTAATATATATTATAAATATATATTAATATATAATATATAATTATAATATTAATATAATTAATATACTATATATAATATATATTATTATATATATATAATATTATATAAATATATTAATATATATAAGTATAATATATATATTAATAATATATATATTATAATAATTTAATAATATATATAATTATATATAACGTATCATATAGATATAATATATATATATAATATAATTATACTATCACCTATATAACATCTACATCTACTAATATATTGTATATATATATCATATATATAGCATAAATATATAATTAAAATTCTGTAGAAATAGTTTTAATAATAACTATAGCTATATATACTATTTACTATATTTACTCTATTTTAAGATCAGATATATATACTTATATATACATAAAACATATTTTATATATTAACTAAAATTAATCTATTTCTCCACAAATAATATAACAAATACTCTTAATAATAAGTTCCTATATCTGTTATACATAATATTAACTAAATATATATATATAGTTATTCTTATCTATTTACTTATCATCAGTTATAATATATATAAAATAAGGATCTAACTATATTATAAACCCTTATACTTCTACTTAAAAGCATACCTACGAAGGTGTTATATGATTTATATCATATATATTATATATATATACTTAGTTGTTACGGCTCCTATTTACTCCCAATAGGAGGTTATTCATATCTACCCGGTGCTTTCTTCATTGAT
>JABUQX010112810.1:20000-25000 GCA_015478945.1 Trachelipus rathkii | reverse complement strand
TCCAAACATCATTCAGATTATCCCAGGAAATCGCACTCTTCAACATTACCCTCAGATGGACCATATGTCGCAACCACACAAATTTTGACTTTTTCAAACTTAAATTTAACTATTAGGATTCTAGTACTCACACACACAAAATATTAACATAGCTCTCTACCACAACTCACCATCAGGAATTGCAAAACCTTCTATCCCCCTCTTCGTTCCTTTCCATAGCAAACACAAACACATTCAACACCACACAACTCATTTCACCGTTTCCTTTCATCTTTGTTTCAGTCACAGCGAGCAAATCAAAATTTGCCCTTTCTAAATACATCCATCACCTCTCTCCTCGATCTCCTCAACATTTATTCCTCTGAAATTTCATATACAGATACGATTCATACATTTTCGCCGAAGGATAGAAGGGCGCTTACTGCGATCATGACCTTCTCCGAGGCATGCATTAGCATTCCTGGCAAAAGATAAGTGGTAGTAGGCAGCCAACCTAACAACCACCGTCCCTTAGTCGCCTTCCACGACACGCAGGACATACGATGTGGGCAATTTTTTCTCCCTACAAGTATGGATATAAGGGATTAGATGTCTGTAAGATGTTGTCTAGAAGAGGGGTGTGGATATAAGTATGTGCTATATGATATTGTTGTCTGAGAATAGTGCGGATATGAACGCCATACAGAAAGCGAACCATTAGGCACGTGGAATGTCATACATTTTACCGATAAGCAAAAATGATATATATATATATATATATATAGTATTAATATATACAAAACACAAAAAATATATATATATAGATATATATATATATATATATATATATATATATTATATATATATATATATATATAATATATATAATAATATATATATATTGTATATATATATATACTATAATATATTATATATAAATATATATATATATATATATATATATATATATTATATATATATATATGTATATATATAATATAATTATATATATATATATATATATATAATTATTATTTTATTTTATTAGTATTATTATTATTATTAATTATTATGCATTTATTATTATTATTATTATTATTATTATTATTGAGTTTTAATATTATTCAAAATTCTTAATATTTGTTCAATTAATCGGCAAAATAGTGTGCGAAATTTGCCGATGACGATGGACGATGACGATGTAAAAAAAATATTGCCGATTTTTTTGCGATGAGACGATGACGATGACGATTAATCGGGTCCATCACTAATATATATATATTATATATATATATGATATATTATATATAATAATATATATTATATATATAATATATAATATTAATATATTATATATATATATACTATATAATATATATATAATATATTATATATAATATAATATATAATATACAAAGCATTCCCAAAATATTGTAACAAATTTGAAGTTGCTATGTAGCCACTATTTGTATAACAGTATTTTTGGAAGTTCTTAATTTATAACCAATATTCTAATTTTCTTAAAAGAAATTATTCTAAAACAAATTTTTTTTTTCCTCATAATTTACTCCAAATACAAAAAAAATTTTAAATATATTTTTCTCAAAATTCTATAAATAATTTATTAAAAAGATTCCAAAATGTAACAAGTAAATAACTGACCAACGGAACATACACACATAATTTTTAAAATTTTAGTAATGTATGATTATTATTATTATTATTATTATTATTATTATTATTATTATTATTATTATTATTATTATTATTATTATTATTATTATTATTATTATTATTATTATTATTATTATTATTATTATTATTATTATTATTAATATTATTATTTTTATTAATATTATTATTTTATTAATATTATTATTTTATTAATATTATTATTATTATTAATATTATTATTATTATTAATATTATTATTTATTATAATATTATTATTATTATAAATTATTATTTTATTAATAATTAATATTATTAATATAATATTATTAATATTATTAATATTATTAATATTATTAATATTATTAATATTATTAATATTATTGTTATTATTATTAATATTAATATTATTGTTATTATTATTAATATTTATTGTTTTTATTATTAATATTTTTGTTATTATTATTAATATTTTATTATTATTAAATATTATTGTTATTATTATTATTAATGTTGTTATTATTATTATTATTAATATTGTTATTATTATTAATATTATTGTTATTAATATTGTTATTAATATTGTTATTATTTATATCATTATTAATATTATTTATATCATTATTAATATTATTCTTATATCATTATTATTATTATTATTATTATTATTATTATTATTTTTAATTTTCATTATTATTTTCTTATATCATTATTGTTATTATTATTACATTTTATAAGCATTCCTTTTTTATTATTAAAAAAAGGTAGGGGGACCCAAAAAAAAAAAAAAAAAAAAAAAAAAACCGGTCCCCGCGAGCACTTTTTGTGATATTTCCTACAATCATTTCATTCACTAATCACAATTATTTTGCAGGATATGTCTGAAACAACGCTTGTGAACAAAGGATATACTGCCTCAAACATTACTACAAGACAGGCTCGTTCAAGAAAATCAAGGAGACTTTCATGCATTAGTTCGAATGTGAGAAGGCCCCCCCCAAAAAAAAGCAGGATTCAGAGCTTGATGGACCACTTTGAGAAGTGAAAACCGCCCGATCCACTCAGAACGTCCCAGGAAGAGTACATACGAGCTGGTTGAGAGCGTGAGAAAGACAGTTCAGTAAAGTCCGAGACTCTCTGTGTGCAAGCGAAGTCAGTCCCTCGGTATATCCCGTGAGATTTGCAGGAGAGCACTAGTAAATGATATAATTGCTTACCTATACAAAATACAGAAGAAGCACACCCTTACAGCCGTAGGCACAAAGCAGAGAAAGGCTATGACAGTCAAGTTTCTGAAGAAGATCCAGGAGACCCTAGATTTTCTTAACCTCCTTTGGACCTCAGATGAATCCCACTTCCATCTTAAATGAAAGGTGAACTCAAAGACAAATGTTTTCTGGGGGACATTCAAATCCAATGAAGTAGCCACTAGCCCTTTACATCCCTAAGTGCACAGTATGGGCTGCAACCTCGGCAAGAGGTATCATCGGACCATTCTTCTTCGAGGAATCTGGCGTGACAGTGTCAGTCACCAAAAAAAGATATGAAGAGGTCCTCAAAACCTTCGAGAGTGTGCTACAGACACTCTATCCATCGCTTATGAGTAAGTTCTGGTTCCAGCAAGACGGAGCAAGCTCTCACATCTCAAACCTGTTCCAAGATTGGCTGAAAGAGAACTTTGGAGGCCGTGTGATCAGTCTCAAGACTGATTTTGAGTGGGCACCTCATAGCTCAGTCATTAGCATCCAGATTTCTTCCTTTGGGGATATCTCAATGACCGAGTGTACGCAGTGAGACCCGGAACCATCACTGAACTCAAGGAAACCATCAGGGAGGAGATAAGAACCATTCCTGGATCTGCTTGTAAGGTCATCTTGGACAACTTTGCGCTGGGCCTCAAGAAATGCACAGAGCTAAATGCTTTAGAGTGAAGAATAAAAGGCCAAAGACTATCATGTTTTAATTTCATTTCCAAATGCTATAAACTAGTTATAACTGAAGTTTCATTTAATTCCGACAAAAAATTAAGAAATGAAGCCTATCGAAAGTTGGGGCCTGTTTTTTTTGTGTCATCCTGTACAAAGCATTGATACACCATCGTTTACTGTACTGTCTTCCTATCTACGGAAACACAAGTAACTCAGTAATTCATCCTGTAACTGCAATTCAAAAACGCATTATTCGCCTCATTAGCACCACGAGAGACTTTTACAGCCATACACAACCCTTTTTCAAAAAACTAAAAATATTGCAGTTCAAAGACCTCCTTAATCTATTACTACTAAATGAAATACACAAAATTAACTGTAATAATGCCTGCGACTTCTTAATGGCTAATTTTCATACCAGCCAAGCAAGGTGCGAAGCAAGTAAAAAATATTTACGAAATAGTACCTACGTTAACTCTCCATTCTGTCGACTAAAAAATGTCACACAATGCGTCAGCTAAAAAGCAGCTAAACTTCACAACTCAATGCCACAAGACATTAAAACTGAAAACTCTATCAAGTCTTCTGCTAAAAGAATAAAAACTTGTTATCTAAATCAATATTAATGATTAACTAACATAACAAATATACTTTTTCAAAATCTATCCATTTTATTAATATCAAATTAACTACTGCCACAGTACCATTATTGCAACGTCATGATTATGATTATGATTGTTAATATTATCAACCTCTAGAATGAAATAATTACTACATTAACATTTCTTACTAAACAATTGCAAACATATCCACCACAATTTTTATTTATTTTAATTATTATTATTATTATTATTATTATTATTATTATTATTATTATTATTATATTATTATATTATTATATTATTATTATTATTATTATTATTATTATTATTATTATGTTATTATTATTATTATTATATTATTATTATATTTTATTATTTATTATTATTATTATTATTATTATTATTATTATTATTATATTATTATTATTATTATTATTATTAAATATTATTTTTTAATTTATAAATCCAAAGATTTTCATTTTTTATATTATTATTATTATTATTATTATTATTATTATTATTATTATTATTATTATTATTATTATTATTATTATTATTATTATTATTATTATTATTATTATTATTATTATATTTTATTTTCATTCAATTCATTATTATTATTATTATTATTATTATTATTATTATTATTATTATTATTATTATTATTATTATTATATTATTATTATTATTATTAATTATTATTATTAATTATTATTATTATTATTATTTTATTATTATTATTATTATTATTATTATTGTATTATTATATTTATTTTATTATTATTATTATTATTATTATTATTTTATTATTATTATTATT